>JAQFVV010006272.1:167500-455000 GCA_028023455.1 Epiperipatus broadwayi
CAATCTTCAAAAACATTCTAATGAATATAAATAAGAACTTGCAAATCAGTTTCAAGTATTAGTAGATTTTGAGCAGATTTAAATTTGAACAAAATTAATAAGAAAATAACTGATAAACTTTTTAAAAACTGCAACAAAAGTAGCTGATAGAAAAAAGCTGCAGTTGACCAATAAAATTGCTACTATGACTAGAGAATTAATGAAGAAAAGAATGAATATAAAGAATAGAAAAATGATGCATTAAAAAGGATCTAATATCTCGAATGTTGTAAAATGATGTGAAAAAGAGTTGATAATGATGTAAAAAAGTATAATTGTGAACAAGCAAGAAAAGTTGTAGAAGAGAATAAAAGTCTCAATGTAAAACAACATTTTAGTATTGGTAGTGCAACCAGATGGATTACATAGCATGCACTAATATAGTGTGTGCGCATATATATATATATTGTAGCCTCAACTTGATCTCAGCGCAATCTCCTAACTTATGTAACCTCAACAAACTCTTATTTATTTCAAGTAGCTAGTCAATTGAATTTAATATTAACTTTAGGATCAAACAAGGATGGCCAGTGTGTTTATCTATTAATATTAACAATAAGATCAAGTATACTCGGGTGCCAAATTGCAACTATAAATTGTAATGCCCACCAGAGATCATCATCATTAGTCATGTTTAGGACCATAGAAGATAATGGAGAAAGCTATTAAATTGTCTCTCAAAAAAAAATAATGTTGATAAAACCATTCAATCTATGTGGTCTTAATTTCAAACATAGCATTAGTCATGGAAATATATCATGATAAATTTATTACTAAATCTATAATAATGAAACAACTTTCTTCCACAACTTTAATATAAATATCTGATCTCGGGTGGTAACTATGGAAAATGTTATATAAATTTCTCATTTATATATGACTGAAAATAAATCAGTAATCGATGCAGAGAACTCATAATTTATGTTCATAATATAAAATTATTATTTAATTTAATACAAGATAAAAATTATCATAAATAAATCCTTCCCATTTAATTCCATTACTTTATTTTTCGTTCTCAGCATCTATCACTTTTAATAGCTACAATTATATAACATAGAATGTCTGTGTTATGTTCTCTAATCTGAGAACCCTCAATCTTATTTCTCAAACACACATATTCCTTTCAAGCAACTATCAATTCATGATCACTATTCTAATAATAGTATAATAATTTTATTATAATATGCTACTTGACCTCCAAACTAGCTCTTAGACTAATAATAGAACTGCTCTTTCTCAAGGTCTAGATCTGCCAAGAGGTGCACTTATGAGCAATTACATTGTAATGGATATGATCCCAAAATATGCTAAATTAAATTTTAATATGAGTTTACTAGTAGGAATTACACTAAACACCAAGAACATGAAAGGGATTTTATGTCTGCTCCCAATATTCACAACATTACAATGAACCAAATTAATAAATCTATTAAACTTAAATTAACTATTCCCCTGTCATTTTACTCTATATTATATAATCTGTTTGATCAAATTTAATTAATAATTTTCAAATCTATTATATTTTGCCAAAGTAAACTATGGAAGTAAAACATGGACATTAATCATATAAATCGATCAAGAAATTCTTATGTAAGTAAAATATGGAAACAAATCATAAAAATAGATTATGCAAATTAACTATGAATATAAATTATGTAAAAATGAATTGGGTAAAAGTGAATTATGTAAAAAAATTAATTATATAAATCAACCATGAAATAAATTATCAATATAAAAAATGAATATTGTAAATCACTCATTGAAATAAATTATCAATTTAAAAATGAATTTTGTGAATCGAATATGAAAACAAATTATCAATATCAAAATGAATTATGTGAATCGAATATGGAAATAATTAATATAAAAATTAATACTGTAAATCAATCATTGAATCAAACAATATTAAAAATGAATAATTTAAATTTAAATACAAACTACTAATAGTTTTAAATATAGGTGCTGTATATAGATTCTGGAGATATTTGAAACATTAAAACACAAGATGCAATGTAATTTTATAACAATAATAAATCTTTATTACAGTAATAATAACGATAATAAATAAAAATAAAAACATACTTATCTTTAATGTCATTACACTCAAATATATGATATCAGATCTAATAAATACTAATATTTATGATACTAATACATACTTAAATTAACTAATTTTCTGAATGACTTATTCACTGTTTTGACCCATTTCTTCATCAAATATTAAAAATGCTCACGCATGGAATCAGAACTCCGTATTTTCGTATCTTTAACTTTAAAAAAAACCTATAAATTCCTGCTCCCCTTTTTATTGCAAACATTATCAATTGAACTATTCCAAAATAATTTATCAGTTTTAGTTATTCTAATAAGTAGTAATAAATAATCATCAATTTTTAAATTATTTCAACAAGCAATAACTTTTACATTTTTTATGAAAAGGATGATGTGACACTAAAGATCTCTCATTGGTCCTGCACAGAAGTTTAAATTCAAAAACCATAATTTTATGTTCATGCCTGCCAGATATTTACATTTTTTGGCTGTATATATTTTGATAGGTCAGCATGTTTCCCAGCTTGATGACCCTCAATTTACCATCCTTCACAAAATTGACTATAGACAGATTAGCTTGTAAATTAAAATCTTTGTCATCCTCCAACAACACACATACATGTGACTGAAATTCTTATCCTGTCGAGGCAACTTTTATTCTGTCCTACATAGGAAAAACACTCTACATACTTCACATCACCATGCAGTATTTTATAATGTGCACATAACAGCCTCTTGGAAAGGGAAATTAAAAACAACAATTCCTAACTTCAAATGTCTGCTTTAGCCAGAGAGGGTCTCCCCTAAGACCTAGAATCATGTGAAGAACTTTTGTTTATACATTTACTCTATATAGGCATGCACAATATTTTCTACAACTCAGCAATAACTCTATTAATAATTCCCTATTTTAACAAAAATAAATGGAGTGAGAACTGGTCATCTCCTACTGCCATAGTAAATAAATCATGAAACAGCTACTTCCTATCTATGAAGTGGTAACATAACTCTACCTCAGTAATAACAAGCATTTATAGCTTTACATATGCACACACATACATCGATTACAGTCTAGATAAATGACAAAGACCAACCAGATCCTCAATCGAAACTATGAATTTTCTCAATTTTAAAAAGTCAAAACCACAACAACATACACCCAGTATTTATATTAATAACAGATCGAATCAACACTATAGCATACCAATGATCCTTCATATGGTCATCCAATAACTCTTCATATATCTAATATTAAACACAAAATTTGGTTAATAATAATAAAAATATTTTGTATTATTTTTTCTTTTTTAAAAAAAATTACATAAGCATTTATACTTCAATGGGATCAAAATCATTTTCCTCTCTTTCCTTTAAACATTTTAAAACATAAATAAAAAAAATTAAATTAACATAATCTTAAAGTTTTTATAAAAGCATGTTACATGTTATATAAACAAAGGGAAATAAAGAATAAATATTAAGCATTATGATAGTCTCTTTCCAATGTCTTTTCCTTCAATGCTATTGTCCATCAGTTAATTACTGTATTTAGTTCATTTTATTTGGAGATAGCTATATAGACACACAGCACAGACAGTTATTTTTAATCAAATGTATATAAAAATGCACATACAGTTATTTAAATCAAAATATATAAAAACATAGACAGTTATTTTAATCAAAATATAGCTACACCATAATTAATAAAATTTTAAAAGAGTTCTGCTGATTACCTTTCCATTTTGATGAGTTTCTTCCTGGGTTCGAAATCATTTGTTTCCTTTTTTCCATTTTAAGGCTTAAAATACAGTCAACAAGTAGATTCTGATTATTAAACATGAATTGGCTTTTAAACATTATACGGAAGTTTGCTGCTGTTTCTTCAAATAAATTTTAATCAGCCAAATAATTATTGCAATATGAATTGGTCTTTTAATATTATACAACAGTTTGATAGTTCTCTCCTTAAATGAATTCTTAATAAGCCAAATAGACAGATTGTGGCACTCAACACAGAGTCTCTTATTAAAAGTTGATTTGTTCATAATTGACTTGAGGGAGAAAAAAATATGTACCACATATATGAATTAGAAATTGATATCTTGGTTATACTGTAAACTTCTTAAATATATTAAACTCTGAGAAAGAAAATTGAAAAATCAGAGAAAAACTTTCAGAGATATAAATTATTTGAATTAGCCAGTTGGTTCTGAATTAGTAAAAATACCCCCTTCATTTTCTCCAGCCCTTTTATATTCACAAGGAGGAAGAAGAAAAAATATTTTTCAGCCCTTCTTTCTATATCTGGTTCTTCTTAAATTTTAATTAAAATTCCTTCTCAGAATGACCCTTCAAAACCCATTTATTAGCTGTCAATTCTAACTTTTGACCCCATCTCCATTTCCAGCACATGGCCAAACAGGTCTGGGTAATTTATGAAAAGCAATTAAATGAGAAATCCATTTAAAAGATGAACTTGCTGACAATTTTTGGTAAAATAAATGTTACATGCCTTTACTTAAATAATTTATTTAGATTTACATTTTAGATCTAAAGATAATAAGTTAGAACAGATTCTTTTTTACACTATATCCTGAAGTAATATAGAATACTATATCAATTTCTATAAAGGAAAGAAAAAAAATCAAACCCATATATCTGTATCACACACACATACATATGCAGAACACTAAACAGAAAACTGGTTATTCAGATTACATGAGCATAACATATACACTGTAATTTCTTATAATTACAAACATAAAATATCCATTATAATTTCTGATAATCACAAATATCAATATCCATTATAATTTTAATTTTAAGCCTATTCTCTTGAAAAGAAACTGTCAAACTAAAGCCACTGATAATTAATTCAATTTCAATTTTCCCCAACTTTTTAGTAATAAACATTAAAATTCATAAAGACTTTATCTTAGCCATATAAATATTTATTTCTCAATTATCATAATTTTAATTATTATAGCACATACAAACAAAAACAAAAATCAACCCCCTTGCAGTAAATAATACTAGTTATAATTTATACACATACAAACTGTATCTCTATATATGTTATATATGAGCTATACAGTTATTGATTTTTCAAATAAAACTTTTCAACTTTCCTTACATTAAAAAAAATTTTTTTTTGCTTATAATTAGTTTCATTTTCTTACAATTGGTTTATAGATGAAATAAACCAAAGGTCTTTTTTTTATATATATATATATATATATATATATATATATATATATATATATATATATATATATATATATATATATATATATATATATATAAAGTTGAAAGGAAAACTAAACACAGACAAAAAATTATAATAGTTATTTTCTACATTCATTGAAATAAAAAAATAAATAAATAATAAATAATAACTCTGATTTAAAATATTGTTTTATAAATTAAACTTTTAAAAGATCTTAATATATATATATATATATATATATATATATATATATATATATATATATATTGTAGTAGTAATAGTAGTAGTAATAGTAGCAGCAGCAGCAGCAGTAGCAGTCACAGTAGCAATAGTAGTAACAGTAGTATTTTGATTGCAAAATGTAAAAACACAATACTTGTTTTTGAATTTTTTTTAATTAATTAAAACATGTATGTTTTCAAAGGTATTAGAAAGATAAAAATAAAAACTGTTTTCAATAAAGGTGTTGTCACCTTAGATGATTCTATAAAAGTCTGATAACAAAATTAGCTCCTGTCTGGATAATAATTTATTGTAAGTAGGGTCAGCTGAAAAGTTACTTACAATATTTTGTTGCAGTTTTTGAAGTTTGCAGCAGTTGGTTTTAACTCACCATAGAGTCATCAGAATAGCTGCTATGAACTAATATATCTGAAGTCAAGTCAGTAGATTCAGGAACCGCCATTTTTTGCAGGAGTTTGAATTCACATGAAGAAAATGACCCCTTCTTTATGCTGAAATTCATAGCCTTAAATGTGGAGAAGACAGTTACTTGTCTGAAATCTATCAAACACAAGACATCTGCTTGTCTGGAACAATCCTAGACAAAAAGAGACCAACTACAGACCAGGGTTTTACATGAACTGCATACTTTTAACTGATGATGACAACAAACCTTTATTATATTTTTCTAATGGACCAAAAGAATCAACTTACTGAATAAATAATTGCATATAATATTTATATATATGATGATGTATCTAAAGGCAGAGAAGCACAGATAAACATATATACAGCTGTGGTGGGTAGCGTTATATATAATAATGAAATTTTAAATAATTTCTTTAGTAAAATGACATTTTAGAAGTGATATATGAATTTGTACTTTTCATGTTTAGGGTGGGTGTATAGTTGATCAAGGCTGCCTGGATGCAGTGTGTTCATGATGCTCTGAAGTATAGGCTTGACACTGTCTAAACCAGATGTTGAGCTCCCAGAGTAGTCCAGTGGTATATATGTAGGCCTCATGAATAAGCCTTGGTCTCATGAATAGACCCCATCTAGAGCCCCTAAGACTCACAAGAGATGAGAAGGGGTGGCTCAATGTCTGTTATTTTTTGTTGGATACTACTTTTTGTGTATAATCTGTCTAGGCAATTAGAACGGGCAGTGTTTAAAAATTAGGTATTTTCTCATGACATTATGAGCATTGTGTTCTGGTGAACTATGGCTTGGCTGTCTAGCTATCATGGCATGAGGAGCTGGAGTACACATATTCATTTGTTCTATCTCACCTTGCCTACTTCATCAGCACTAACTAATCAAGCAGAAAGACATTTTGAAATTTATATTTCTTAATTCTATAAAACGATTTTATCTTTTTCTTATTTAAAAAAAAGAAAAAGACATTTTAAATCAATCAACAATCATCTGTTAAAAATTTGATAGTACCTATTTAAAGGACAAAAAACTTTTCAGCAAAGAGAATTAAATTGCAAGAATAATCTGTAATAATTTTATTGTGATAAATATTAATGTTATGTAGATAAATTAATATATTGCACATCTGTGCAAATTTTATATATCTATATCTATATCTATATATATATATATATATTTGCACATATATATATATATATATATATATATATATATATATATATTGTGCCCTTTTCTATAGGTCAGTAATAGTTCATAACAGTCAATTACTAAAAATTTTAAATTTTAGAATATGTTCTTTTGATTTATTAATTATAGTGTGTCGATTATATTTATAAAGTACAATTTAAAGCTAAAGAAAATACGTGGTATATAAAATTATAGTGAATTATTTAAAAATAGTTAAGTAAAGTTTAAAATATTGTTTCATATGGTTGTAAAAGCTGGCCATATTAAATAACACAGCTATAAATATTAAAAGTATGTTTAATAAGCTCAATTTTGATAGTCTTAAATGTATAGATAAATAAATGCTATACAGTATTTATTTTTATAAACTATGTTTAATAATCAAAATTAATATTGTACATTTAAAAAATAAACTTTACAATGGTGAGAATTGTATTTAATTCTATATTTTCTAAATTGTTCTTCCAAATTTTATAATTATTTTATATAATATAATAAGTGTATTAATTATTTAAATCTAGGCAGAGAAATAGATTGAAAATCGTCTGTCAAAGTTATTAATCATGTGACTTGTATACTTATACTTTCACACACATGCTTGTTTGTATTTAAAGTAACAAGGTTTAAAATATTTTAAAAGTTATATTATAGAATTGGATAGAATTGTTGCCTATCATAAAAGTAAATAGTATTAAACATTAAGTTAACTATCGTATGTAATGTTTTAAGTAATGTAATAAAAACAAATACAGATATAATAAAAATTAAATATTTTGTTTAAATAAAAATAGATAAATGGAATAAGTTATTAAGGTTATTTTAAAAGTTATTTTAAATGTTTAAATAATTTTAATAAAATAATAATTGATTTAAAAGTAATATTTTAAATAATATTTTAAGTTCATTACATCATAATTTCTAATTTTAAAATTCAATTCTACTTGAAATTGAAAATATGTAAATTTCTTCTCAAGCTAAAGTAAGAATTAACCAATAGGAATAGGTATTCTTACAGACTATAAATATGATTTGCACAGGGTTATCGGGGGAGATTAATAATGTATTGAAACCGGACAAAGGTAAATTATAATTTTCAAAAAGATAGTATTTTTTAAAATTTTTATTTTAGTCAATTTTTTTTGGTAATTTCTTATCATTTATTTTGCAAAAACTAATTGGTAATTTTAAAGAAGTATTTTGCAAAAGGAAAGTTTAAAAAAAAAATTATATGTTTAGAAACTTCGTGGAAATGATTTTCTAATTTTTAAAGTACATACCAGTCGTATTTTATCTAAAAAATTTAACCTAAACTTCGCAATAAAAAATGGATATACTGTGGAATAAAATGGATAGAAATTGTAATATTGTAAAAATGTTTGGAATATTTATTGATACAGCTTTATTAATATTTCACCGAAGAACTGTTTTGGTACATAAAAAACCACATCTAGGACATAATATGAAGTCTACAAAATGTATTGAAATGTATTATTTATAAGCCTATCCAAGATTTATTTTTAAATAGTAATAAGACAATTATATCTCATGAATCATTTTATAGAATATTATATTCAAAAAAGTAAAATGTTATATACTTTCTGAAGGTAACATTTTTTTTTAAAAAAAGAAATAATATTTTCAAGAATTAAAGAAAGAACCCAGGATAATATGTTACAGAAGCGTTTTTTGATATTAAAATATCCAGTCTTAGAATTGTTTTTTAAAAATATATTTAGAAAAGATTTGTTTAAAAGTACTTGAAGTGTTTTTTAAAGTGATATATAAAATACCAAATGAAAGTTTAAATGTATCAAGAAGGAAACATATATAAAAAAAGTGAACACATAGTTGAATAAAAGATGGATCCATGGAAATACAAATAGTACTTAAAAGTTTATCGAATATTTTTAAAGTTAAATTAGATCGATTGATATATCGGATATGCAGAGAATAATTGTAGAGAAGATTAAGAAGCTTCACAGGATTAATTAATATTATGATTTAATAATTATCATCCTAAATACTAAAACCAAGGATTATTTTCTATAAATTTTACTAAATGGATTAATAATTATTTTTATTTTAAACTTTAACGTGCTTGGAGGAGAACATTTTTAAAAACTCTAGATAAAATAATAAACATTTTGGACTTATCAGGAACTATCGCCAAAAAAATATGTAATTATAGTTTTGATTCCTTTTATTTTTTTAACCTAGTTTAAATCTAAATTTTTATATAAGATTAGGAAAAACATAAAAACATTAATTTATTAATATTAAAATTTTATAATATAACAATCTAATAATTTAGCTAAAAATATTTTAATATAAAGTGTATGGGTGTGAATTATTTTTTTATATCTGCAATGCTCAAATGGATAAAGGAAGCCTACTGAACATGATGACTAGATAAAGGTTATTGGTAATAATAATAACTATTGATAATTTATAATGTATATTTTTTTTTGTTTTCTTTAGATCATCCATAAATTAGAAGAATGAAGTGTAAAAGTTTTTTTTACTTATATGTACTGCATTTCATACAACATTTTAAAAAAGATAATGAGATAGGATTGATTTGAAAATATGCATACAATGATTTTTTTTTATTAGTGATATAATCCAACATAACAAATAATTATGTGATTCTTTTAAAATTTTCATGTTATTGGATATTCAAATATTGTCTAAGTAGATTATATATGATTAGACATATAGAATAATGAAGTAAGCAGACTTTTCTTGTGGAACAGCTAGATTGTTTAACTATTAATGAATTTTATTTATTGTTTTGTAAATGCAGATAATTATTTATCCATGTAAAATGTGGAAAATCTTGAGAAATAATGTTGAGATAGTGGCTTGGAAGTACTTATTGAACAGGAAACCAAGATGATGTTTTAAGAAATAAAATGTTATAAGGAATGGAAATAATATTTTGTCTTTATGTGAATATCAGCATAGTTAACAAAGCCCTATGACTGATACACATTTTATTTGGACAGTGTTTATATTTCTTTAAATATTTGATGTTCTAATAAAGCTGAAGAAATAGCTTTAACATCATCCCTGTACTAGAGGATATTAGGCAGGTAAATGTCATACCTCTTCACACTGTGTCATGATTTTGAGATATGTTAAGAGTAATACTCTAGCTTTCTTCCTTAATCCTATGCATCTGTTTTCGCTATCTTTATTTCATGTAACTGGATCATTCAGTAAAATATGTTTAAGAGAAATGATAAATAATTTAGAACTTAGGTTATGCTATCGTTTTGTATAAGATTGGTTTATTTGCTTAGAAGGAATAGGATGTTATAACTTAAAATTGAAGATCCAAAGTATCCTAAGGAAAGGAAAGAATCATAGAATATATTTTGAATTTATTTCGGAAATGAAATATAAACTTTTTAAAATAAATTATCTAAACAAAGATATTTTTTTAAAGAGATATTAATTTTAAAATGCTTTAGTATTATTTTTTTAAGAGAAAAATAAGTATTGCATATTTTTAAAATACAATAGTACAAAGTAAATTATGTAAACAATAAGCATAGTATATTTTTTGTTTATTGATTAACAGAAATATATTGATTATTACACTTATATCATACTAAAGTAAGGCTTAAAGAAGAATATATTATGATTAGTAAACATTGTGTGATAAATACTAAAATCTAGAAATGAATTTTGGATAATATTTTGTGTAACATCTTTGACTTTGCAAGATGAAATTTTTTAATATTTTGAGAAATCCATACTCATTATAAAATTATGTTTTCTATAGAATGTTTTCTAAGTATGAATTTTTAAAATAAGATAGTTTAATAAAATTAAGGATAAAATTCTGTTGCTAATAAAGTAGATAAATATATTTGTAATAAGTTAACCATAATGAGAAACCAAATAGTAACATTTTTTTTAATTTTGTCCTAAATCTAAATAAAGATATAATTGAAATATAAATTACTTTTTCTATAACCCAGTAGATAAAATTGTAAAGTAAAAGTTAAGGATATCCACTGTAAATAGTGTAAATAAATTGTTTATTTATTTGTTGTTTATAATAAACTTTGTTAAATTTTGTTATTTCAAAAATTTTGTGTCCGAGTTATTTATTTCTCCACATCGCTGCATGAAATCACGATATATGCATAATAATTGAAACAAATATATAATTTTGCACAAAAGATAAATAGAGAATTATTTTAAGAATTTTAAATATTTTATTGGTATTCATTATAATTAAATAAACATAATCTTACATTATTTTATTGGTCATAAATCAGTTATCATAATAGTATATTGAATTATATGCTATCAGTTGCCACACATATTTTATTTATCAGATTATCATATGCTACTACGTATTTATTATATCATTACATGAAGATATAAGATCATATTATATTATTTCATTATTTTATTATGGTAATAAAATTATAGTAAAAAGAAAAGATATACAGAATTAGTTAAACAATGAAGAATATTATTACTGTTATTTATTATTATTAGTTTCAGTGTAGTAGATTATGACATAAAATCCCTTCTCATATTTTACTACCATATTTTTATTAACTTAGAATAAACTTTATGAACCTGAGATTATTTTATTTGAGCTAGATTATTATAAATAAAAGATTATGATTTAATTATTGGTTTAATATTAGTGAGTAGAAGTTATTAAAGTCGTAAGAATACTATGGGTTTGTTATTTAAAATAGTAATAAAGGGGGATAGTGTTCTTATGGCATTGAGGTAGTATCCTGTGGGATATTGGCTCAATGTAATCTATCTTGTCACCTGTATTTTCACTTCAAGTCTCATGAAAATATTAAATATTTATTTAATTTATTTTTATAAACTGAACCTTATTCGTATTTTAAATTTGAGCTAGTGAAATATTTTAATTTTAATGCTGAATATTTTAGTTGTTAATTATTAACTGAGATAGAACCCATTTTATTTCATATCATATATTATCTGGAAGTGAGGATTCATGAGAGCAAGGTTAGATATTGGTGAGCCAACTTTAGGGGCATGAGATGTGTTAGTAAGGGCATCAGATTCAACCAACAGAAGGTTAATTTTGCTCGTCCAATGTGACTGCATGATGTGTAGTTGGGAATACAATCGATAGGTCAGATTGTGGTACCCAAACATTTAGGCTATAAGATATATTAGGAAAGTAGTTAAAAATATATAATACAATAGTTAGTATTTGAATTTGTTCGTGTAACTTTAGAGATTATTGATAGTATATCTCACAGAAGATAGATAATTAATATTTTATTATAGCAATAATTATTTAGGATTTGATTATTATTGTGAATTAAGTGTTTATTATTAAAACAATTGCAATTTTATGTGGTATATAATCTGATTGTTTAAAGAAAATATTATTATATTGTTTGTAAAACAATTAGCAAATAAAATTTTAAAATATGCATATGTGGCTAACGATTATTTAGTATTCACTATGACCATGTCAATTATTGAAATATTAAAAATATATTTTGAAAATGCTTTAATATGTGCAAAATATCTGTGAATCATGCCTGTGGGAAATAATGTTGTGACACACATAATGTTAATCGTTATTGTTATTTAGGATTAGATTGTATAAGGTGTAAAGGAGGTATTATCTATAATTTATTGTGGGTGATGGTTAGATGGGGATAAAAGAAACTGGTAAGGAACTATTTTATGAAAAATTAATAGTAATATATTGTTTAAAGTTTGAGTTTTGAAAAAGCATATTTGTAAAAAAAATGAATAATCAAGATAATAATTTAGAGAGTGAAATATCTGAGTTTATTGTCGATGAAAGTTGTGAAGAGAAACGAGAAATAGAAAACGTAATTGAAAGGGAAACAGTTGTAGATAGTGTCCAAATTATAGATAGTAAGATAAAAGAAGAGATTATAGAAATTAAAACAGTGGAAGAAAAGATAGTAGTGCCTAAAAAAGAGGTAGAGAACTCCCAAATATCTCAAATGTTAATGATGATGAAGGAGGTGAAAGAAGATAATAGAAAAAATAGAGAAGATAGTAGTTTGAAGTTTGAAGCTCTTAGAGAGGATACGAAAGCTCTTAATGAAAATATGAATAAAAATAGAGAAGATAGTAATATAAAATTTGATGTTCTTAATAAAAATATGATTAAAAATAGAGAGGACATGAAAGCTCTTAATGAAATTATGAGTAAAAATATTGAGTCTCTTAATGAAAACCAAAATAAAACAAATATAAGATTAGAATCTCTTAGTGAAAATGTGGACAAAAATAGTAATGAAATCAGAACTTGTGTAGAAAGTATGAATCAAAAACTTAATGAAACCTGTAAGATGGTAGAAGATTTTAAGGTGGAAGTACAAGATAAATTTAATAATTTGGATTTGAGATTTGATAGCAATGAAAAAGTCATTGGTTCTTTAAAGGGGAAATAGAGCACATAGATTATAAGAATCAGGAATTGCTAAAAAATAAGTTTTCCGAATTTTCTGAGAATACTATAAAGGGTTTGAGCAAGCAAATAGAAGAATCTATCAATCAGTGTCAGATAAACAATAGCAACTTAAATCAGAAGCTTAATAGTAATAAATCAGATGTTGATTGTGAAATTGGTGAAATAAAAGATCATATAGATGAAAGTATTAAAATTGTTAAGGAAGAGATAGTGCAGACCAGAATAATTGTGAAAGATGAAATGGAGAAAGAATTAGTAGAGAAGTTCAAGGATTTGATAGTGCAAACTAGGAGAGATGTAAAGGTAGAAATAGAACAAGATTTGGTTGAGAAATTAAAAGATCTTGGTATTCAGAAAGATGATGAACATAAGTATAGATCTAAAGTTGGTAAGAATATGAAGCGTTTACAGAAAGATGTAAAAGAACAGGCACAGCAGTTGGAAAAGAATAATAATGAGTGTAGAGAAATAGTAGATCAAAACTTGGATAAGTTTAAAAATGAACAGAAGTTATATGTAGAACAAGTGATTGGACAGATAAATTTCGAAGAAAAGTTGCAACAAGTGTATGAACAAATGGAGGAGATTAAGTCCATAAGTAATAAAACTTTAGAGTTAGGCAAAGAAAAAGTATTAAGTAGTAAATATGAAGACTGTATAACTCCATCCCCAATAGATAGAATAAAATGTCTAAGAAAAGGTGAGGATAACCAATTAGAACATACTAATGTTAAAGAAATAGACAGCAAACCAGTTAGGGAAAATATTAGTTGTGACGGAGGTTCGAATAGCTCGATGGCATTACATTTCATGAGGGTCAAACCATTTAGAAGAGACTATACTGAAAACCCATCTGAGTTTCTGAATAGTTTGGATGAGCTATTTTCAATATGTGTTCTAACAGAAAAGGAAAAATTAGCCATCTGTAGTAATCATTTAGGTGGCACTGCCAATGCCTGATGGCAGTCGCTCTTTGAAAGGCCAAATACTTATGGTGACTTTAGATATTTAATTATAGGGAGTTTCTGGAATGCAGACAAACAAGATAGTATTAGGTTCCAGATAACTCAAGAAAAATATCACTCTAGCAAGGGCAGTTACACTGGTTTCTTTCGAAGCCAGGCTGTCCGATTGAAAACGCTTACTGCATGTCCATTATCTGAAGGGCAGATAGTCAGGATAGTACACCATAATTTGCCCAGAAATGTGGAGCAATTATTAATTGCAGCAGACCATTATTCGATAGAAGATGTGTCAGAGATATTAGATGCACTTGAAATCACTGAAACATCTTTAGACAGTAGATTCAAAGCAAATAGGGAAAGAAATAATTATCCGTTATCAAATATTAACATTAACAATAATAGGCAAAGATTTCAAGCAGGTTTTAAGAGGAGATATAATTCTAGAGATAGAGATAAGGTATCTTCCTATGTTAAGAAAGCAATTAGATTTGATAAATCTAAGAGTAGGGTAGAGGTACAAAATAGTCAACTCTCTACTAGTGGTATTACTACAATTTTAAAAAGACCAAATGTTAAAACAAGTGAGAAAAAGTTAAACTGAAAAGGTCTTTGTGTATTAGTTCCTCTTTGCAGAGACCTGGTGCTAACAAAATGGTGAATGATCAGATGTGGATGCTAAATACTTTAGATTTAGACATTGATTTTTTAGAACCCTTTATTATAGGTGAACCGCCTATAACGTATCAATGTCCGGTTGTAATTTTAAATATGGAAAATATAAAAGTTGAAACATTGATTGACTCCGGAAGCCAAGCTTCCATATTATCAGAGTCAACTTATAAAAATCTGGTATGCATAAAAGGTGATATACCTTCATTGCCAGTAAAACAAATTCAAGTACTCTGGCAAATGGAAAGAGAACGAAATTAACAAATAAACAAGTTTGGATTACCTTCAAAATTAATAACACAGAGTTTGGGCATGTTTTTCTTATTATGCCTGGATTGATACATGAAGCCATAATAGGTGCTGACTTCATGATTTTAAATGATTGTCAAACAGATTTTTATAACAAAATTTTTACTTGTAAGAAGGAAAGGCTTAATTTTGAATATGGTGTGCATAACCTTTCCAATCAATTACTATGCATTCATAATACATTGATTGATGCTAGCATAAAAGCAAAAATTGAACATATTTATGCAGTCGATTCTAAATTAAGTGAGAAATTATATCAATTAATGTATAGCTTTAAAAGCATTTTTTCTAAAATTCCTGGTATAATAAAGGGATATACCCATCGTATTAAATTGAAGTGTAATGATCCTTTCCATCAAAAGATGTACCCGATCCCTTACCAATATAAGGACGAGGTACAGAGTCAAATAGACATGATACTAGAGTGGGAAATAATAAAAAAGTGACTTTCTCCTTACGTAAGCCCATTGGTTATTGTAAAGAAGAAGGATGGCAATATTAGGGTATGTTTGGATGCTTGCATGTTAAATACTATAACTTTGCCAGAGCGTGACATTCCTCCACCCATACATGAGCTCCTAACTAAGTTTCATAAGATGTCAATTTTCTCTACATTTGATTTAACAGATAGTTATTGGCAAATACCGTTACATGAGAATGATCAGCAATACACAGAATTTTGTTTTCAAGGCCAATCGTATGTTTTCAGATGGATGCCTTTTGGTCTCATTAATAGCGGTGCTGGCTTAATCAGATGTTTGGACATGATTTTTTCAAACCAATTAAAGGAAAAAATCGTCATGTATGTGGACGATATCGTCATGAAAAATATCAAAATTAATTTGGAAAAGTGTTCAATAGCAGCTAAAGAAATTATTTTTCTAGGACATTTAATAAATGAGAATGGCATCCAGCCCCATCTAAAAAAGATTGCAGCTATTCAATGCTTTCCCACACCAAAAACTGTAAAGCAACTGAAATCATTTTTTGGGTTGTGTAATTACTACAACTGCTTTTATCAAAATTTTGCTGAGGACACTATACATTTATCCAAATTGCTAAAAAAGGCTGAGAGGTGGAAGTGGACCACTAATCATGATAGTGAATTTAATTTGATTAAAAATAAATTTTTAAAACACGTAATTTTAATATATCCTGATTTCAATAAAACATTTTATGTGCAAACAGATAGCAGTTACTATGGTCTGGGTGTAGTGTTATTTCAACTTGATGGGGATCAGGTACCTCATGTATTGTACTTCTTGAGCAGACATCTGAGAGGTGCTGAGTTGAACTACACTATAACTGAAAAGAAAACCCTAGCTGTTGTCTGGGCTTTTCAGAAATTAAGGCAATTTTTATTAGGTTCTAGTGTGATTGTATTGACCGACCATAGAAGCTTAGAGTTTTTAAATAAAAGCTACCTCAGTAATGAGAGACTTATTAGGTGGAGCTTATATCTCCAACAGTTCAATTATTGAGTACTCTATATTGAAGGGAGACATAATATCCCTGCTGATATTCTTAGTCGCCACCCTATCTGTTTCATGTCACAAAATCCCAATAGTCAAAACATAATTGTAAGTAACCTAGATTTGGTTAGGGATGAATCTAGAGCTGATGATTATAACAATCTCACTATGATTCAGAGTCAGGATATCAGATTAAATAGGATCATGACTATCTTAAATAATCATGATAATATAAACAGTAAAAATAAACGCATTAAAATGATTTTTAGAAAGTATAAAATTTATCAAAATTTGCTTATGTATAATATAAATTCTAATCAGGGGAAATCATGGAGGATAGTTGTCCCTAACTTCATGATTGATATACTGATCATGTACGTTCATAGTAGCTATGGGCACTATGGTGCACCAAAAATTATGTATGTTTTAAAATCGATATTTTTTTGGAATAAAATGTATAAACGTGTAATTAAAAAGATTAAAACGTGTTGTATATGTCTAAAATCTAAACATTGACATAAATCTTACATGGAAATCATGCAGCCCATTATTCCAGATCGTCCTAATGAATTATTAGCGATCAATTTTTATGGGCCCCTTCCACCATTCAATCGTCAGAAATTTATACTTGTAACATATGATGTTTTTAGTAAGTTAGTCTCAGCCTATCCTGTACCTAAAACCAGCGCACATTATGTAATCAAATGCATGCTTGATTACCAATTCCCTTTAGTTGGAAAGCCAGAAATAATTCTTACTGATCACGCAACCACTTTTATATCTAGTAGATGGAATGAGTGGATTCGAATTCAACACCTCAAACATATTATGAGCTCCATTAGAAACCCGCAGTCTAATCCCTGCAAACGTGTTATGCGGGAGCTCAGTAGATTATTCAGGGTTTATGTAGCTGATGATCATAAACAATGGGTTCATAAACTCTCTGAGGTTATTAATTATATAAACAGCACTTGCAATGAATCCACAGGTTTTACACCTTTCCGTCTACACTATGGCAAACATGAAAATTTACTAATTCAAACACCAATACCTATGATAAGAGAACCAATAAATGTAAATCAAGATATAAATCAAGCTAAAGTAAAGCTACATATTATGGGTGCTAAGAGAGTAAAAATAATCCCATAATAGACCACATCCGTTCAAAGTTGATGATTTAGTTCTTGTTAGAACACCCCATGTTAGCAACCTTCAAAGAAATCAATTTAAGAAACTTCTTGAGTTATATGAAGGTCCATATAAGATTTTTAGCAAAGTAGGAGAAAATGCTTTCATGTTGACTACACCAGATGGTGAAAAGGGACATACAATGCTAGGAGTCTAATCCCATACCCATCAGAAGTGTAGATATTTTTTTCTAGTATTACTAGTTGAGATTCTGAGTGTAATGTCCAAATATTTTATAAGTTTGTATTAAAAACAGTATATTCTTTTATATTTCAGTAGTACAAGATAGAATTTGGTTATAGCAAATGATAAAGATATTAAGTATCAATAGATAGAGTAAATATTAAGATAGATGTTTAATTTAAAATTTTTATTGGAAGGAGAAGGTTACTGTGCCCTTTTCTATAGGTCAGTAATAGTTCATAACAGTCAATTACTAAAAATTTTAAATTTTAGAATATGTTCTTTTGATTTATTAATTATAGTTTGTCAATTATATTTATAAAGTACAATTTAAAGCTAAAGAAAATACGTGGTATATAAAATTATAGCGAATTATTTAAAAATAGTTAAGTAAAGTTTAAAATATTGTTTCATATGGTTGTAAAAGCTGGCCATATTAAATAACACAGCTATAAATATTAAAAGTATGTTTAATAAGCTCAAATTTAATAGTCTTAAACATATATATAAATAAATGCTATACAGTATTTATTTTTATAAACTATGTTTAATAATCAAAATTCATATCGTACATTTTAAAAATAAATTTTATGATGGTGAGAATTGTATTTAATTCTATATTTTCTAAATTGTTCTTCCAAATTTTATAATTATTTTATATAATATAATAAGTGTATCAATTATATAAATCTAGGCAGAGAAATAGATTGAAAATCGTCTGTCAAAGTTATTAATCATGTGACTTGTATACGAATACTTTCACACACATGCTTGTTTGTATTTAAAGTAACAAAGTTTAAAATATTTTAAAAGTTATATTATAGAATTGGATAGAATTGTTGCCTATCATAAAAGTAAATAGTATTAAACATTAAGTTAACTATCGTATGTAATGTTTTAAGTAATGTAATAAAGACGAATACAGATATAATAAAAATTAAATATTTTGTTTAAATAAAAATAGATAAATGGAATAAGTTATTAAGATTATTTTAAAAGTTATTTTAAATGTTTAAATAATTTTAATAAAATAATAATTGATTTAAAAGTAATATTTTAAATAATATTTTAAGTTCATTACGTCATAATTTCTAATTTTGAAATTCAATTCTACTTGAAATTGAAAATATGTAAATTTCTTCTCAAGCTAAAGTAAGAATTAACCAATAGGAATAGGTATTCTTACAGACTATAAATATGATTTGCACGGGGTTATCGGGGGAGATTAATAATGTACTGAAACCAGAGAAAGTTAAATTATAACTTTCAAAAAGATAATATTTTTTTAAAATTTTTATTTTAGTCAATTTTTTGGTACTTTCTTATTGTTTATTTTGCAAAAACTAATTGATAATTTTAAAGAAGTATTTTGCAAAAGGAAAGTTTAAAAAAAAAATTATATATTTAAAAACTTCGTGGAAATGATTTTCTAATTTTTAAAGTAGTTACCAGTCGTATTTTATCTAAAAAATTTAACCTAAACTTCACAATAAAAAATGGATATACTGTGGAATAAAATGGATAGAAATTGTAATACTGTAAAAATATTTGGAATATTTATTGATACAGCTTTATTAATATTTCACCGAAGAACTGTTTTGGTACATAAAAAACCACAGCTAGGACAATATACGGAGTCTAAAAAATATATTGAAACATATTATTTATAAGCCTATCCAAGATTTAATTTTAAATAGTTATAAGACAATTATATCTCATGAATCATTTTATAGAATATTATATTCAAAGGAGTAAAATGCTATATACTTTCTGAAGGTAACATTTTTTAAAAAAAAAATAATAATATTTTCAAGAATTAAAGAAAGAACCCAGGAGAATATGTTACAGAAGCGTTTTTTGATATTAAAATATCCAGTCTTAGAATTGTTTTTTAAAAATATATTTAGAAAAGATTTGTTTAAAAGTACTTGAAGTTTTTTTTAAAGTGATATATAAAAATACCAAATGAAAGTTTAAATGTATCAAGAAGGAAACATATATAAAAAAAGTGAACACATAGTTGAATAAAAGATGGATCCATGGAAATACAAATAGTACTTAAAAGTTTATCGAATATTTTTAAAGTTAAATTAGATGGATTGATACATCGGATATGCAGAGAATATTGGTAGAGAAGATTAAGAAGCTTCACGGGATTAATTAATATTATGATTTAATAATTATCATCCTAAATACTAAAACCAAGGATTATTTTCTATAAATTTTACTAAATGGATTAATAATTATTTTTCTTTTAAACTTTAACGCACTTGGAGGAGAACATTTTTAAAAACTCTAGAGAAAATAATAAACATTTTGGACTTATCAGGAACTATCATCAAGAAAATATGTAATTAGAGTTTTGATTCCTTTTATTTTATTAACCTAGTTTAAATCTAAATTTTTATATAAGATTAGGAAAAACATAAAAACATTAATTTATTAATATTAAAATTTTATAATATAACAATCTAATAATTTAGCTAAAAATATTTTAATATAAAGTCTATGGGTGTGAATTTTTTTTTATATCTGCAATGCTCAAGTGGATAAAGGAAGCCTACTGAACATGATGACTAGATAAAGGTTATTGGTAATAATAATAACTATTGATATTTTATAATGTATATTTTTTTTGTTTTCTTTAGATCATCCATAAATTGGAAGAATGAAGTGTAAAAGTTTTTTTACTTATATGTACCGCATTTTATACAACATTTTAAAAAACATTATGAGACCTATTAGGATTGATTTAAAAATATGCATGCGACGATTTTTTTTTTTTTATTAGTGATATAATCCAACATAACAAATAATTATGTGATTCTTTTAAAATTTTCATGTTATTGGATATTCAAATATTGTCTAATTAGATTATATATGATTAGACATATAGAATAATGAAGTAAGCAGACTTTTCTTGTGGAACAGCTAGATTGTTTAACTATTAATGAATTTTATTTATTGTTTTGTAAATGCAGATAGTTATTTATCTATGTAAAATGTGGAAAATCTTGAGAAATAATGTTGAGATAGTGGCTTGGAAGTACTTAGTGAACAGGAAACCAAGATGATGTTTTAAGAAATAAAATGTTATAAGGAATGGAAATAATATTTAGTCTTTATGTGAATATCAGCATAGTTAACAAAGCCCTATGACTGATACACATTTTATTTGGACAGTGTTTATATTTCTTTAAATATTTGATGTTCTAATAAAGCTGAAGAAATAGCTTTAACATCATCCCTGTACTAGAGGATATTAGGCAGGTAAATGTCATACCTCTTCACACTGTGTCATGATTTTGAGATATGTTAAGAGTAATACTCTAGCTTTCTTCCTTAATCCTATGCATCTGTTTTCGCTATCTTTATTTCATGTAACTGGATCGTTCAGTAAAATATGTTTAAGAGAAATGATAAATAATTTAGAACTTAGGTTATGCTATCGTTTTGTATAAGATTGGTTTATTTGCTTAGAAGGAATAGGATGTTATAACTTAAAATTGAAGATCCAAAGTATCCTAAGGAAAGGAAAGAATCATAGAATATATTTTGAATTTATTTCATAAATGAAATATAAACTTTTTAAAATAAATTATCTAAACAAAGATAGTTTCTTTAAAGTGATAATAATTTTAAAATGCTTTAGTATTATTTTTTTTAAGAGAAAAATAAGTATTGCATATTTTTAAAATACAATAGTACAAAGTAAATTATGTAAACAATATGCATAGTATATTTTTTGTTTATTGATTAACAGAAATATATTGATGATTACACTTATATCATACTAAAGTAAGGCTTAATAAAGAATATATTATGATTAGTAAACATTGTGTGATAAATACTAAATTCTAGTACTGAATTTTGGATAATATTTTGTGTGACATCTTTGACTTTGCAAGATGAAATTTTTTTAATATTTTGAGAAATCCATACTCATTATAAAATTTTGTTTTCTATAGAATGTTTTCTAAGTATAAATTTTTAAAATAAGATAGTTTAATAATATTAAGGATAAAATGCTGTTGCTAATAAAGTAGATAAATATATTTGTAATAAGTTAACCATAATGAGAAACCAAATAGTAACATTTTTTTTTTAATTTTGTCCTAAATCTAAATAAAGATATAATTGAAATATAAATTATTTTTTCTATAACCCAGTAGATAAAATTGTAAAGTAAAAGTTAAGGATATCCACTGTAAATAGTGTAAATAAATTGTTTATTTATTTGTTGTTAATAATAAACTTTGTTAAATTTTGTTATTTCAAAAATTTTGTGTCCGAGTTATTTATTTCTCCACATCGCTGCATGAAATCACGATATATGCATAATAATTGAAACAAATATATAATTTTGCACAAAAGATAAATAGAGAATTATTTTAAGAATTTTAAATATTTTATTGGTATTCATTATAATTAAATAAACATAATCTTACATTATTTTATTGGTCATAAATCAGTTATCATAATAGTATAAAGAATTATATGCTATCAGTTGCCACACATATTTTGTTTATCAGATTATCATATGCTACTATGTATTTATTATATCATTACATGAAGATATAAGATCATATTATTTCATTATTTTATTATGGTAATAAAATTATAGTAAACAGAAAAGATATACAGAATTAGTTAAACAATGAAGAATATATATATATATATATGCATTTCAGTAAATCTACTATGTAAAATGTTATCTTTATTGAGTTTTATGGCTTAAGATTTTAATAATCATTTTGTAGCAAGTCAAATATGTTATTTCATGCTCACGCATGTATGTTTAATTGAAATGTTTTCATCATATATTATAAAACGCACGTCTGTATATGAATATATGTATGCATTTATAAATACCCATTAAGAAATAATGCAATTGATGTAATAACTTGAATTTTGTAGTAATCTTGTAAATTATAGTGTGATGATTTTATTATTGTGTATCCATTCAAAATCAGAACCCTTAACCTATAAGACCTTAAATATCATTTTTTATTGTTATTAATAAACTTATTTAATTTGTTAAAAAAAATTGTTTCCATCATCTCTTTGTCCCATACAGTAATAGAGCTTATGTTCTCTGAGCTAGATTTGTGCACATAATGAATATATAAATGGGAAGGTGTATTTAGTGCTTTTGGGGCAGCCAGTGATGATCAATCATCATCGTGGTTGGTGCATAAGATTATATTCTTTAAAGCCCATGCACTACTTTTTATTTTAGTTTAGTCTTATTAAAAGATAAGTTTCTAGTTAGCCAGTACATTAATGGTACTAGGTGGCCAGAGCATTGATGATGATCAGCATAGTGTAAATGTCCCAGCATTATTGTTTTGATTGCTGATTTTTAAGTATTCTGATGAATTCACACTTAGTTTATGCTTTTAAATTAATGGGTTAAATAATTGCCCCAAACTGGTAAAGGCTCAATAGTTACTCCAGTCTTCAGAAGACCCATTTCTGATCCAGTCACAAGGTTGACTGTTGATTTATATTTTTATTGTTCAAATTTAGCCACAAGTTCGACTGTTGATTTATTGTACTGATTTATTTTATTCTCAACAATGGTGATGATGATGGGTGGTTATTTATTTTGAGTAGTACTCATACTTACTTATAATTACTTTACTTTATAATGCTATTTGATATATGATTGATGTATAGTTTTATTAGTTGCTCTTCTGAGTTAGCTGGCTGATCTCTCAATGATCTCACAGAGATCTCATGATCTCATGCTCCCCTTAAATATAGCTTACTTAAGGATTATACTTTTTGAAAATTTTAAATTTTGTTTACTTGGGAGTGATGATGATTTGCCATCACACCAGGTTTACATAATTATTACTTTGTTACCCCCATCATGTTACAATAGGAAATCATTATCTTCAGTAAGAAAAAAAGATGGAACTATTACTAAAAAGAGAAATGACATCATGAAGTGAGTAGAAGAATTCTATCAAGAATTATATAGTAATAAAGAACAATTAACCTCCTTCATCTATTATATCTTCTGAATTTTCCAGAATTTTAAATGAAGAAGTGAGACATGAAACTAAATTTATGAAGAAAGGAAAAGCTCCACGTAGTGATAGAATTATAATACATATATTAAACGAAGCATGTGAAGAAATATAAACTTTTTTGGCAGTTATATACCAAATATCTAAATGACAAGATGTACCAGTTGATTAAAAAAATGCAGTATTAATATTAATATTTAAAAAATGTGATAAAGAATACATTAGAAATTACAAACCTATCAGCTTTTTATCAGTTTTATACAAAATTTCTACCAAGGTAATTACAACTCATTTACAGAGAACATTGGATTTCAACTAACCAAGATAACAAGTTGTATTTAAAAGTGGTTTTAGTACAGTAGATATACCCAGGTAATGAGAGGAGTTATAGAACGGACAAATGAATATGAGTTGCCATTATGCTTTGGATTTGTAGATTATGAAAAGGCATTTGATTCTATAAGCATTTCTTCAGTGATTAAAATATTGGATCATCAAGGTGTAGACCCAAAATATTGTCATATCCTGAACAATATTTATAAAAATGCAACAGCAATAATTAGATTACACACTGATACAGGGAATCTTATCATTGGGAAGGGGTAGACCCAAAATATTGTCATATTCTAAACAATATTTATAAAAATGCAACAGCAATAATTATATTACACAATGATACAGGGAATCTTAACATTGAGAAGGGTGTAGACATGGTAACTCCATATCTCCAAAACTTTTTACAGTAGTGCTGAAAAAAGTATTTTGTGGATTAAAATGGAAAGTTAAAGGAGTAAAAGAAAACGCAGATCATTTAAGTCATTTAGAATATTCCAGTTGGAGGAGTTGTTTTTGCAAATAATCTTCAGAGCTTTAGGAAATGTTGTAAGAGTTTTCAGATGAATATAAAAAAGTAAGACTAAAGGTAAATGTTAAAAAAACCTAAAGCATTATTCAATGGATTTTCACAAAGTATGAAAATAAAGATTGATTATGGTGAATTAAAAGAAGTTACCAACTAAAGATATGTTGGTCAGATTATTACTACAGATAGAAACTTAATGGATGAAACTGAATTAAACTTGGTTTGAGTGCTTTTTGGTAAAAATAACTTAATAGTATAAGGAAATATGCCTATGTGTCTGAAAAAGAATGTTTGTAATAAATGTGTTCTACCAGTTCTTACTTATGGATCTGAAGTTGGGACTATAATAAAAGAGTGATATAGAAACATCAGGATCACTCAAAATATGGAAAGATGCATATTAGATGTAACAATAAATGAGTGAGAAAACATACAGATGTCATTGACATTATTGAAAAAATTATAAGATTGTAAGTGGAGTTGCATTCAATATATTGCTAAAAGAGAAGGCAATAGATGGGCAATTAAAATCTTAACCTGTATTTCAAAAGATTGTAAATGACCCAGAAAGAGACTACATGGTAGATGGATGGATGATATAAGAAAGTGTGCCAAAATAATGTGCAAAAGATAGGCTAGAGATCAGAGAAGATGGATTCAATTTGGAGAGAGATTAATCCTGCAATAGGTTGATAATGATTGACAATTATGAATATTTCATTACAAAAAAATAAGATGACAATAATAATCATAATAATAATATATCTTTAATATAGTAATTATATATATAATTATTTATGTTAATGAAGTCCATCTATTATCAAGAAGATTATATAAATTTTTAAACATTATTACAATACTTATTTTTAAAAAAAAAAACTAGATTCTTTGTAAATTGTAATAATGAATTATGATAGATAGATAGATAGATAGATAGATAGATAGATAGATAGATAGATAGATAGATAGATAGATAGATAGATAGATAGATAGATAGATAGATAGATAGATAGATGGATAGATGGATAGATGGATGGATGGATGGATGGATGGATGGATGGATGGATGGATGGATGGATGGATGGATAGATAGATAGATAGATAGATAGATAGATAGATAGATAGATAGATAGATAGATAGATAGATAGATAGATAGATAGAATTCTTTTGTATAAGTGTGTGTGTATGTTTTATAGAGCAGGATTTATTTATTTCTATTTTATTTAACTGTGTGGTATATAAATAATTAAACATTACTTTCATAAAAAGTAAGATTCAATTTTTAATTTAAAACACACAAGCAATGTTTTGCAACAATTGTAATATTATCATAGCTAATACTTGTCACAAGAATGACATAAAAGTACTAAATATCCTCTTGGAAATTTTAAATTGAAAATAGATCTTATGTAATATCAAAGTTGTCTTTGATATATATATATCAAAACCCCAAATTTAAAAATGTCAGTTATTATTTAGTAAACTTATTATGGAATTATTGTTATATTACCTACACAAAATACTTGTATCTTCTTTTATCGAAGAATTATCAAAGCTAACAATAACTGGTTGTTTTGAGCACTCATCTTTAAAGCAATAAACTTATAACATTTTTTTTATTTTTTAGAAATACTCGTTTTTATGTTTATAAATTTCTATAATTGTTGACTTTTTTTTTTTTTTTGAGGATTTTTGTTTTCCTACAAAAATATTGATATTTTAAATACATACAAGAACAAATGGTAGTTTTATTTTTATAGTGGGCTCAGTTTTATATTTAGGCTGATCATAAACACTTTCTCTTGTAAATCAGCAGGGCTTTGTTATTACTATCAAAATTTCTTGCAGAAAAATTTTTAAAAAACTTACCGAACTAAATATTCTAATTGTGCTTTGGATTCCAGTAAGTAATTACTAGCCATCTACTGTTATTATAATGTAGTCTATATTCTGAAAAAATAAAAGAATTAGAACATTTTTATTTATTAAATGACTATTTTGCCGTCACCTTAATTTTTTTTATAACATATACCTATAATAAACTACTAAACTTAACGTGATCACCATTTCTTATGCTTATATGATCTATTAAAACAATAGCAACTTTCTTCCTGCAATAGGGCAACCCAGAGAAAATAATAATAATTGATAAAAAGAAATTATTAAACTCAGGTGCTTACTATACATATATATAATTTTAATGCGCAAATACGCGCACAACAACCGAGCTTCATCAGGATTAAATAACAATATATTATAAACTCAAAATAATTATAATATCTAAAGAATAATGCCCGAGCGCTTTCAAGAGAACTTAGCTCTCATAATCATGGGCAACAAAGAATAAGCATAGCGTGTTGATATATGCTAAAATATGCTGATATATGTAAATTAGTTGAAAATAAATGCGTCAGCTCTAAATGATCCATTTCTTAGAGATTTTGTAACACGCATCTTTCCTATTCATAGCCTTATCATCAATAGCAATAAAACATGCTTCTTTAACTTTTCTCTTAATGTCATTTCTCTCCCTGCAAACTATTCTTGCATTTTTAGGTTCACATGCATGACCAGCTGATTTCTGATGTATTGCAAATATTGAGTTGCAATTTGGGTCTACCTGGGCCTTATTGTAAGAATTTCTGTGCTGGGACAGTCTTGCAGAAAGAGTTGCTTTCATTTCCCCATAGTATGATGCCATGCAGTTATTTTCTGGACATGAAATATTATATACGGCCCAAATTGCAACTCAATATTTGCAATACATCAGAAATCAGCTGGTCATGCATGTGAACCTAAAAATGCAAGAATAGTTTGCAGGGAGAGAAATGACATTAAGAGAAAAGTTAAAGAAGCATGTTTTATTGCTATTGATGATAAGGCTATGAATAGGAAAGATGCGTGTTACAAAATCTCTAAGAAATGGATCATTTAGAGCTGATGCATTTATTTTCAACTAATTTACATATATCAGCATATTTTAGCATATACCAACATGCTATGCTTATTCTTTGTTGCCCATGATTATGAGAGCTAAGTTCTCTTGAAAGCGCTCGGGCATTATTCTTTAGATATTATAATTATTTTGAGTTTATAATATATTGTTATTTAATCCTGATGAAGCTCGGTTGTTGTGTGCGTATTTGCGCATTAAAATTATATATATAATAATAATTGATGGATGCTAGAAAATTGGTGCATCAAAATCCCTATCTATGTACAAAACTTCTACCATCCATTGGTAATTAAATTTTGTGTTAGGTGACACTACTGTATGGAGAAAATTGCATTAAATTTAAAGATCTTGATGCAGTGCTCTCACATCCCAGACTTCTTACTGATCGAGGTCATAGGCTAAAAATTAGTCTTTGAATATTGGATGAATAGAATTTAAATAAAAATATTGATGCACAAACCTTCTAACAACCATTGATTACTATGGCTTGTTCTATGTGACATTATTGTATGGAGAGAATTGCTATTGCATTTTTATACTTTATTGTTTATAAGTTCACTCAATTATCATAACTTCATCATCTTATATATAGTTTGAAGCCAAACCCATCTTTAATATTTTTTTACAAAAATTATTATTGTAGAATGCAATAAGATATTCTGTGAAAGACTCTTTACACGATGATTTACAATTTAAGATTTTAGAAGAAGCTTTTAGAATCAATAAATATTTTGTTTTTCTAAGTGATCAATATAGATTGTACTGAAGACATTATGTAATAATATGTATCAGATACAATCCATTATCGAAACTGAAAAGACTGACTTTTAATTTATCTTTTACAAATTATTATTAATGTTGTTGTTATCGCCTTCGATATTATTATTATTTGTATTTCTTGTTATTGCTGTTGCTCCTATTATTATTATTTTATTATTTTAATATCATTTCGTTTTATAGCAGCAATAATATTCACGATAATATGCTGCAATATATATAGATAGTGTTTTAGTTTTTGTTCAATCTTAAAATACTTGTTCCATTTAATTGCAACTTACAAATTGAAGCGCACGCAATTTTTTTTCCTCTTTTACAAAATGTATAATTAAAAGTTAGATATTTTTAAATAATCGATATGACATTACCTTAGATTTGAAGTATTTTTATCCTAAAATTAAGATACTGTTATCAGATTTTTAAAATCACTTTTCATAAAACTCAATTAACCTTTCCTTTTTTATTAAGGAAAAAAGTTTATTTTTATTAAATCAATTACAATACATTCTGGTTATATGGATAAAACAAAACTAGATTTAAATTATGCTATTATTATTTTAAAAAAAGTAAGTATACCGTTTAAAATATATTATTGTTATTTTATCATGTTTATGATAAGATTATTGTATAAGTAATTATATAAATTCTAGTGGTAATAAGTTTTATTTCCATTAAAATTTTAATCTTTTCCAAAGCAAGATTTAATTTATATTTTTCATCTGTTAGCTTTAATATTTGTTTACGTTTTATATATTTATTAATTAATAATAATAGCCCTTGCTGCTAATTTATAAGCAGAGTAATGGAAAATAAATTATTCAACAATAAATATCAAATAAAACTAGAAATAAATTATAAAAAAATAATTGCATGTTAGCTGTTCAAACAAGTGGCAGGTTTAAATACTGCATTTCTATTTAGTTGATGTACTTTAGCAGAAAATCGGTCTAAATGGTTTTATTAAGCTAAACTTTATAACATTTTGGCTACTGATAAAATTTATTAGAGCATGTCAATATAAAATATATGGCTGAGTACACTTTATGGATAAAAGTAGTTTGATGCAATTATGAATTTGGTTTTTTTGAAGTTATTGATGGTCAATGTTTGTGTTTTATTTATTAATTAAAATACTAAATTTGAAAATAAATAAGAGGTTTAACATATGTAGGAGAATGACACTTTTCAACTAGTGAATTATTGTTATTGTTCTATGTTTGATTTATAATTGGATTGTCTTCAACTTAAAATAATAGTGATATTTATTCTCTAGCTGTGGATAACTAGATACTAAGTTATCATGACTCGTTGAGTTACCTAGGGCTGATTACATATAAAAAATTTAAATCATAAAAATTCTCAGACAGTTGAAAAAAGTTTTTAACTTGTACTAATTTTGAATTCTAAATCTTAAGCAATGCAATTAGATGCACTAATCATCTCCATATTCTTTCTTATTAAAAAGAAACAGTGTATGCAGAAAGTTATATTGAATTGAATTATTAATCATTGAACAATTGAACAGTCACTTCTTATATACAAAATCTTTTCTACATATTAAAAATAATTTTTTATTTATTTATTTTTTTCAAAAGCATATTGAATGTAAAAAAAATGTTTTATTTATAATTTTAAATAGCTTTATAATTAATGTTAAAATTGCTTTCATCTTGATTTTTTAAATATATTTCTCTTAGTATAGAATAAATTTAAATCAAAAGCAACTCTTATTTAATTCAAACTTAAACTACACCAAAATATTTTTTATCTGCGGTTATGCCTTATCATATTTTTTATGAATTTATGTTATCACTTATTCAGGGGGAAGATTGATACTCAGATCATGTAGAGGGGGGTTTAAGAGAGATGATTAGAGGCTCTCTATAGATAATTTATAGGCTTTAAAGCCCACGCACATGCAATCTCCAATCTGAAACCTATTATATGTATATTTAATAGCTATTATGTATTAGCTGAGTAAAAGTAGGTTTGCTTGTACTAATAAAATATTTAGTTAACTAATGCAAGAGCAATATTCTAAGGCATATTTAAATTAAATACATAAATCCTTATTATGATTTATTCCTCCCTAGAATTTATTATAAAAACTATAAAGATTAATTATAAGCTAGATCACTTAATTAACCCCTTTGTTTAGCATGTTTGAGTATGCTAACTTATGAACTGGTATACAATGGTTTAGTGAAAAGAAGCTATAGATTTAGTGCATTTTAGATTTAATAATGGTCGATGATCATTAGTGTGGCAAATGTGTTCCTTATAAAGCACACACATGTGCATATGTGTCTTTCTAGATACATATATGTAATTTTTATGTGGATTTGGCATACAGTCATTCCATATTCATTTTCTGATAGCTTTTCTTAGAACTGGAATATGAGGGTCCAGATTGTTCACATTTCAAACTTGTTATATACATATATGTATTTGTTTATGGGGATTTGGTATAAGGCCATTCCATATTCATTTTCTGATCACTTTCCTTAGAACAGAAACATGAGGGTTCAGATTGATCATGTTTCAAGTGAATCAGACCTCTAGAATGAAATATTCTCTTCTCAGGGCAAGTTGTACAGGTCTACAGGAACCAATCACTGAGTTGATAGATCCCATGAAGAAACACACATTTGATATGCCATTTTATTTTGGTTAATATAGTGCCATAGTATCAGACACTTTGCTATAACAGATGCCAGTTCATTGTGCCATTAATATTAATAAATTTTACTTTGGTTTGAATGCATGATCTAGTTATTTAATAATAACCTGTATAGAGAGCTAATTTAGGCTAACTTTGAGGTACCTAGAGTGATTATAATTATTAACTGTTTCTCTTGCAAGTTAATGGTCTGAAAACCTTATAGGCATCTCATAGCATAAATTAGGCATAAGTTAAACTGTATATTATAATGTAATAAAGTTATTTATGGAATAAGTTCCAATATAATTGTCCTGTGCATAAGATGAGATCCTGTAACTTACTTACTCAACTAACTGTAACACCTGTGGTGAATTTTAATGCAGAGAGATAGCTTTCTTAATAATTGATTGGTTTTATCAAAAGGTATAAATATAATATTGTTTAATATATTTTTTCATAGTGTTTCAATCCATTCAAATCATATTAGTTTTATTTAAATATTTAAATGAATTATATAATTATGCATAATCATTCTGGGTTTTATTATCAAAGTATTAGATATCTCATAAGTCATAGATGTGTGTGTTTAGTTGAGTCATAGCTACAAAAGTTAATTCATCCCACAGTCTCATATTTATCCTTTGCTTCTGCTGGCAAGCGAATTAAGAAACTCTGAGTATAGCCTCATATATGTCTTTTTTAAGGTAGTAAGTCATGGAGTGTTGGTGGAGCTGAGGTGTGATCTGATTCAAGATCTCACTCCCTCATCTAGGTCAGCTTTGGGGAATTTTCCAAGACTCAGGATTTTGTTACATGAGTGTACAATATTATCATTACATAGGATTTTTTCCTGGGTCTGGTGCTGCAACTTAGGGGCTTCGAATAACATACCCACACTCCCTGAGATCACAGGAAGTCGTTTGATTGGTATATATATATATATATATATATATATATGTGTGTGTGTGGGTGTGTGTAGAGAAAAAGAAGGGTTTTTTGTTTTATCTCCTTAATAATTTTTTCACAGGTATGGATTTCCCGAACATGGAGTCTCGATTGCTTTCCACAACTCTGAACAGAGTATATATATATATAATTTTTTTGTGTGTTGACATTCAGAGATATAAAATGTTTTTTTTTCCTGGGTAAGGCTGCCCAAATCATAGGGTTTTGTTGGAGATTACACATGCTGAATAGATTATACATTAAAGCAAAAGTATATAGGTGACAATTTATACATATAGGTGTATGTAAATTTCCTTACTGGTATAGTATTGTGAAGTAGGTGTTTTTTTATGTTTCCAGATTTTGAATAAGTAATATTATTCAAAATGTAATACATTGTCAAGCAAATATATATATATATATATATATATATATATATATATATATATTTGCTTGACAATGTATATACATATTTATATATATATATATATATATATATATATCAATGTTTTTTGCCACAAAAGAAGGAGGGGGTTAAACAAGTAAAGAAAAAATAGGGGTAGACATTTTTCCGATTAGAAATGTGATTGCCAGGAATTTGCAAATATTTTCAGGAGCAAAAGTAGATTTTTTTGTGTGTACAAGAGAATTTTTTTTTTCTCTTGTCTTGAAGATAATTTTTACTTCTGGTCTAGTATCGAACTATAATGTGCAACATTTAAAATTACATGTCAGTTTATACTTAAGCTAAACACACTATGGCCACATCCCCATTTTGAAGGTATGACAATGCATAGAGGGATTATTAGGTCGTAATATTCTTAAGATTTATATATGTATATCACCCATGGATAACTGGCACCCAGGATGATTGTAACAAAATAAAAAATAAAAAACCATCCTTACAAAAAATTTTAAATGACCTATTAAATGGTTTAAAATTGGATTAAAATATGAAGGTGCAATTATTGATTAAAATAACCTATATAATATACATATGCCTGGAGACAGAATTTAGAAGTCATGGGTTACCACAATCAGGAATTAAGCATAAAACTACATAAGAAGCTCTGCAGTAAAAAAGGCAAGGGTAAGAAAATTTTTGTATGAAAATTAATGGTATTATAAATTATTGTTATGTTATATATAAGTAAGGGCATAAGATAAGTAAGCACTTAGGCCTGAGAATGAAGTAGTCTAAGTAAATGGCAGAAGACAGTGTGACTGTTTCTGGTTTGATAAATAGCAATTAAACCATTCAGAGAGAGATCAAAAGTTAAATAAGGAAAATAAGATATGGAAATGGATGAATACACTGAAGACAAATAGTGAGAGCTAGGGAGAAAGATGAAAGTGTAGGAAATGAACAGAAAACAGGGAAGAAAGTCAGGGATGAATGCAAGATACTTAGGTCTGGAAGAGACATTCTAAGGATAATAGTAGTACAGAAGGGAAGATGGAAGAAGAAATAAACATAGACCTGTGCTCAGAATAACCTATAGAAAACCTAGGGTACTCCAGGCAGTTATCCAAAGAAATACCAGAATCTCAAAATATCATGGGTGTAGATATATAGAAGCTCTTGATATCCATGTTGATAGGGTTGGAGGAAAAGTTTGGAAGAGAAAAGCAGAAAAAGGAAATAAGAAGGAAGGAGAAAGAAAGGAAAGAGGAAGCAAGAGACAGAGAAATGGAAAATAGATTCCAGTTCCTGAAAAAAAAATGGAAAGATTATCAATAGACTGCAGGAAGAGTGCAGAGAAGGTAAAGAATAAATTTAGATTGCTAGAAGACGTCAAGAAGAAAACCTCAGGGGCAATTCAGACAATGAAAGGAGAAATAATACAGACTCAGGATAGGATAGATAAGCAAGGAGCCACATTCCAGGAGGCCATATCTCATATTTATCAAGAATTAGATGAAGGATGAAGCTGCCACAAAAAGCAAGGCAAAAATGTTAAGGGCTTAATACAGAAGGTAGTCTCTGAAATTAATGACACTGTAGAACATGAAAATAAGCTAGCTACCAAATATAGGTTTGAGATAAAAAAAGGATATCCAGGGGTTGTAAGATAGGATAGAGAAACTAGAAAAAGATCAAAAAAGGCCAAGAAGTTGGAATTAGCTACTAAGAATAAGGTAGAGGAAAAGACAAAGGCAGCTATGGTAGCTCAATGAGATAGTACAGGGTTTAACATAACTGAGAGCATAATAAGGGATGGAGCACTACAGTCTGATACAGAGATAGTGACAAACCATGCTGGAGAGGTGCAGTCTACCCTCATAAAAATATGAAAATAGCCCACAGGGTCTGTCAATGAAGTGAAGCCCAGTTAGTGAAGTGTAGTGGAAAGAAAAAGAGAAGAGGTTCCACTGGGATTGGTTATGACTGAGAAAACTTACTTTTTAAAATTTATACAAGTAAAATTGTTTAAATCAAAATAGGGGAAAGCCCTAAGACACACATTAACTGTCTAAGTGAGATGTTTCACTTCTAGCAAGTGGCTCCAGTGAACCAAGTTACTCTCGCTAGTCATTATCTACAGGGATATGCCTAGTCATGGTGGAGGGTTATGAAGAGAAGCCAAATACATTTTACCAGTACATGACTGCCTTGGTTAAAACCTTTTGGAGTGAGGAACAACAAGATGGGATATACCACACAGTCCTGAGGGAGGATTATGGTTTGATCACTAAAGAAACAAACACACAGTTCTTCATGAGGGCTGGTGGCTCACCTGAGATCCCTGAATGCATTACCCTTTGTAGAGACTCAGATTAAAAAAATTATTCAGCAAAACATGCCACCTTATGTTCAACAAATGATGGTCAGGAGTTGCATACATAGTGTGAAAGAAATGGTGGAATTTCTGACCACTATAAACTAAACACCTTTTCACAAGGAACCCCCTGATAAATTATGAAAGGTAGAACAACCTAGATGCCAGACCAACCAGATAGAAAGTAACCAGTCATTCAGATGCACCAGATCGACATCAGCAATTGAAAGCAGTGAGGGCAAGAAACTTGTATCCCACTTAAATTAGGGATCCTACAGGGTCAAGTCTTTGTAAATGTTGTATATAGTGTATGTAAAAGTCTCATATTTATGAATAGTTTAACATATGTTGAATAGTGTATCAATAGTTTATATATAATAAAGAGATTAGTTTTTGTTTTTATGCATGACGGTAAAAGATTATATAAAATTATTTTATTTTATTATGGTAATAAAAATATAATGAAAAGAAAAGATATCCAGTAGTAATTAAACAATAAAGAATATTATTATTATTATTTATTATTATTAGTTTCAGTGTAGTAGATTATGACATAAAATCCCTTCTCATATTTTACTACCATATTTTTAAATTAACTTAGAATGAACTTTATGAACCTGATATTATTTTATTTGAGCTAGATTATTATAAATAGAAGATTAAGATTTAATTATTAGTTTAATCTTAGTGAGTAGAAGTTATTAAAGTCGTAAGAATACTATGGGTTTGCCATTTAAAATAGTAATAAAGGGGGATAGTGTTCTTATGCCATTGAGGTAGTATCCTGTAGGATATTGGCTCAATGTAATCTATCTTGTCACATATATTTTCACTTCAAGTCTCATGAAAATATTAAATATTTATTTAATTTATTTTTATAAATTGAACCTTATTCGTATTTTAAATTTGAGCTAGTGAAATATTTTAAATTTAATGCTGAATATTTTAGTTATTAATTATTAACTGAGATAGAACCCGTTTTATTTTATATCATATATTATCTGGAAGTGAGGATGCATGAGATTACAGGTTAATATATATATATTGTAACGATATATAAATATGTCGTTACATTAATTTAAAATAAAAAACTTTTAAGTTCGCATATAAAAATAAGTGTATTAAAAATAAAAGTAAAAAAAAACTAAACACTAAAATTAAAAACGTTTGTTATACATATATATATTCGCACAGATGCTAAACTTTAAAAATATTTTTTTTTAATAAATAAAAAAAGGTATTTGAATGTATTTTTTATAAAAAAAGATTTATAAAAGTATTTTAATAAAAAAATAACGTAAGTTAAAATAAAAACAGGTATTAATTAATTCCTGTAATCTATAAATGGAAATGATTGTTTACTAATTATCTAAAAGCTGTTTAATTAAAAAGTCAGATGGAAAGTTAGATAAGAGAAGAAAGGGATTTTAGCTTGACCAATGGAAGCCAAATAAAGGCCCGGGCCATAACGAAAAAACAGAACAGTGACGTTTTTGTTCATGGAATCCATAGGAGGACTATAAAAAGAAAAAAATATTGAGTTCCAGTCAGAGAGCTTTTTCCAACTTGATTTTGGTGGGTCTGGCGACAAGACGCACTTGTCGTCCTCACTCACTTATTTAAAAATGCAAAGACTGTGATACCAGGACAAAACCAGCAACTGCCACCTCCAAGACATCAGATCGGTCTTCCAGGAAAGTCTGCGTGGGAATTGCCAATGGGAACATGGACTTCTATACCATAAGCAATAGAACTGAACAATTGTTAAAATCATAACATTAATTAAGAACTTTAAAGATTGATAAGTAAATTTAAATTTTATAAAAAGGAACTTTTCTCTGACTTATGTGTCAACTAAATTGATAATGTGAAATTTTATATATGTGTGCGTTTGATAAAAAAAAAAAATCATTTCCATTTATTATTTATTGTATTGATATTTATTGTTAAATTTTAAATGAGGAAATTTTAAGTTGTTTATAGACGCTTGCATGGATTCGTTTGCAGTTAATTATATTTTGGTTTTCATATTTGATCAAAATATATAGACATTCGATAAATAATGATACCTTACGGTGAGTATCTAAAATGTATTTATTCGGATGTCTTTTAAGTTATTGGTGACAACGCAAGTATCTTATGGTGAATACTATTGGGTTACTTATAAGTTTCCCTCTGCGATTGTCGGTATCAATAATTTTGTATTTTGATCATTTATGTTTATTTTGAAATGTTTTTGACCATAGAATCTATGTAATCGATCTATACCCAACATTTTTAAACTCATTTGTGCGAACGTATCTAAATGTTAAACTTAAGTCGGGCGTGAATGGCTATATAGATTTGTAAAGTTGTATTAGGGGAGGGTAATCTTAGGTTATTCATTTCGTTGTTGAATTGGGTCAATGGATTGGATATATTTGTGTAATTAGTAGATGTAGTATGAGTTCGCTACGTGCAGAATTGCTGTATACACTGCACCAACCCTTTGCCTATGGATGGGATTGTAAGTCGGCAAAAAGGATCGCGGTCCCTTCCTATGGAGTTTTTATTTTATTGTTCTTCTTGCTATACAGACATCATATTCCTGTATTAGACAAGAGTCAATGTTTTCTCAAACTATATTGTTCAGATGTCCATTCCTAACAGTATAGTATATTTGTGCTGTTGTATTTTCATGCTACATTGAATACATAAATGTATCAGATGGATTGATGCCAGTTTGACTGCGAATTTTAGCCTAAGGTTAAATAGGGATAGAATGTTTTATTTTCAAATGCAGATCTATGTAGTCTATTCATACTTGACAATCTAAATAAAAAAAAAATTAAAATCATTGAAATTTATGTAAATGTAAAAATAAAGAGTAATATAAAAATCTAAAAATGTTAAACCTATTCCTCGAATTTAGAATGATTTTATATGTGCATAAATAAATATTTTATGTGTAAATTTCTGGCAGTGGCTTTTAATCTTTTATATTTAAGATATAAAATTAAGATATAGATTTTTATCTCTGCGTCTCCACTGAGCTAGTGACTTGGGCTAACGATCTGAATATTTAAATAAAGTGGAATCTTAACAGCGCGTATCTGCCTACTCTATAAATTTTTCTAGGCTCAAATGCCTAGATGGCGCCCTTGTAGAGCAGATATTGTGTTTGCGGTTAGATTCGATCTTCACTTTCATTTCGATCGTTATAATATATATATATAAAGAAAAATTATTTTGCTCACCAAACCTGTAAGTAAATTTTTTTGTTGTTGCTTTTGTTTTTTATTTCTTCATGGCTTCTGTGATATAAAATGATTTTCTTTATCAATCATATTGATTCATCTACTATTCTGTGATATAAAATGATATTCTTTATCAATCATATTGATTCATCTACTATGTTCCATAGTAGTATATTTTTCCTAGTTTAAACCACTGAGTTGGTGTATATTAATTAAAAAAACTTAACAAAAAGATATAATAATACGTATATGTGAGTATGTGCGTATATTTTATAAAAGCATCTTGCAAATAATGTTAAATAATTTCTATAAATAAGGCAAACATAATTCTAAAGTTTAAGGTAATAAAGTTAAACATTACCCAGTATGTGAATTTTCACACATACTGATATATGAAAGAAGCTTGCAGAATTATACATTTCTAACTTTGTTATTTTGCTGTGCAATTTTTATTATTGGTAGCTTTTGTTTTTTTTTCCTGTGTCTCTATGACTGACATTTTAACTGATTTGATCTATTTCTTGTACTGAATGTGCTGTTGTAATTTCTTGTATCCTTTTGCTTGGTGTCTGATCTCAATGATTTTCTTAATTGATAGTCTAGAAGTTCTTCACTTGCAGTTGCAGCTTGTCCTGCAATTGTTGCTGGTTTTCTGGCTTTTGGATCCTGTTTTCTTCATCATCAGATGATCTCATTGTCTGCTTTGAGATTTTTGTTACTTGATATTGGCTTCTGTTTCCCTGTTTTTTTTATGTTTTGTCTTGTGTCACAATCGATTGCCAGATGACCATGTTCTCCACACGAAAAACATTGTGACCTTTGTCCTCTTATATGAAAAGTTAGTATTGCATCTTGATCAATGATCTGCATTGGAATACTTTCTGGGATTACTGAATCATTTAATTTAATTTTAAAATGGATGGTATTGCTATATACTGGATTGGGTTTATCATTTAGATATGTTGGCTTTAAGTAAATTGCTTTATCAAATGATTATATTAAATTTTGGAAGTCTTGGATGCTGTATCCAAAATATGTATTTTTGATGATGCTGGTGATATAGTTTTGTAAATTTTGGTCAATAGTTATCAGACCATAGATTCCCAGGATTTTTATCTGAGTTTAAAACCTAGCTCTCTGATATTCATCAAAAAATTGTATTGCTAGATATCATGAGTTGGGGTGTTCTCCGATGCTTGAGATCATGTTCCATATTGTACTGCTTCATATAATAATTCTCTAGAAAATTTATATAGATGAGATTTTTGTCTGCAGTCACTAGTACAATTGATTTTGGTGAGAATTTTTTAAAAGTGTTAAACAGAGTTTTTGGAATCATGCTATTGAAGCTGCTATTAACTTACCTGCAATCCTTCTTGATTCCAAGTGACTTATGGGGGTTCTAGGTTGTCAGTATTTTCAAAATTTAAATCATTGATATCTGTTTGATTTATTCTTCTGAATCTTGCAGTTTGTGATGAGGTTGTGTTATTTTTGTTTATGCTTGGTTGGTCACTTAATTTTTCAGTTTTTGCATATGGTTTGACAGTATTGCTTATGCATGGTTTATTATTAATTATTTTGGTGCTATTTAGATGGTTTATTTTTGTGCTGATGCCATGTTTTTCTATGTGGTATCAAAGTTTATTCTTTGTAAATTATATTTCTTACTTACTATTATGATTTGAAAATACTTATGTTGCTTGGGAATATTATTCTCTTGGTATTAGATATTTTTAATACAGGTTTTGCATTTTCTTTTTTAATATTTCTCTATTTGGATTTAGAGCTGTGTTCAGTGTGTTATTTTCATTGTGCAGCAGGACTGCATTTAATTATTATTATTATTATTATTATTATTATTATTATTATTAGTAGTAGTAGTATTATTATTATTATTATTATTATTATTATTATTATTATTATTATTATTATTATTATTATTATTATTATTATTATTATTAGTAGTAGTAGTAGTAGTAGTAGTAGTAGTAGTAGTAGTAGTAGTAGTAGTAGTAGTAGTAGTAGTAGTAGTTGTAGTAGTACTAGCAGTAGTAGTACTACTCTTACTACTACTGTTGTTAGTAGTAATAGTAGTCATAGTAGTCATAGTAGTAGCAGTAGTAGTACTATTCTTACTACTACTGTTGTTACTACACACTACCACTATGGCTGCTTTTGCTACTCCTCCTATTCTTACAACTAGTCCTACTACTGCTGCTGCTGCAACTGCAATTCCTACTACTATTACTACTACTATTACAACAACAATGATCTTAGGTTTTTTCACATAATTTGTATAATCAGCACACACAGTTATGAATAATAATATAGTTCATTTTGAATTCAATTAATTCCCACAAAGTTCTAAAATTACAATTTATGATCTCATGGCCCAAACCACTTATTACGACTTTGTTTTTATTAGGTTTTTTTTGTTTTCTTTGTAACTCTATAGTTATTTTGTTCAATTACAAAGGTTTTCTATAATTATTATTTTCATGTGCATTCTATAATAGACTATTGATTGTTGTTTGCACTTTAAATAAAACTGAATTGGATTGTTGTGGTTGTTGTTGTTGTTGTTGTTATTATTATTATTATTATTATTATTATTATTATTATTATTATTATTATTATTATTATTATTATTATTATTATTATTATTATTATTATTATTATTATTATTATTATTATTATTATTATTATTATTATTATTATTATTATTATTATTATTATTATTACTATTACTATTTGATCTAAATAATATATCAGTTCATTTTAGTAAACGTTCATTTGTTTCATATTCTAAGAAATCTGAAGTTTTTTTTTTATTAATTCTCACAAAATTAATTTTATTGAATTCCAAAAAGATTTGGGTGTTTTATTTTTTAGTTATTGGTCATTTTTCCTTATTTAGAAATTATTGGTAGCAAATGGTTATCATTTCAGTGATGATACAAAATTCAAAATAATTTTATCATTGGTTCTTCCTATTACTGAATATTGTTCAATGATTTGGAATTCTAACTATAAACAAGGATATAGTTTATAGCAGTCAGTGTTTCTTAATATATTTCTTTGGAAAATAAAGTTGTTCGTTTTTCTTTTAGATGAAAATATAGAGAACTTAAATATGTTTACAAAATCATAAATCAACAAGTTATTCTATCCAATATAATTTCAACTGTTATAATTAGGTCTTATGATCATGATATTAAGTCTGCTTTTGTTTGCTATAGTCATCTTGTCACTTCAATATTTTTAAGTTTTCTTCTTTATTTAGTTACCTTCTTTATATAATCAAATTTTTATTAATACTAATCATTTTAATTCAGATTATAAGCAATTTTGTCATATTCTTAAATTAAAATATCATTGTTGGTAGATTGAAATTTGTTATTTCTTTATATTTTTTATTTAGTTTCTTTTCTTCTTTTTATTATTATGTTATATGCATAGAGTTTATTTCTTTTTATTAATTTAATGTGCAACCTGTAATTGGCTATATGCTATTGTTTAGCATTTAAATAAATAAACTGAATTATTATTATTATTATTATTATTATTATTATTATTATTATTATTATTATTATTATTATTATTATTATTATTATTATTATTATTATTATTATTATTATTATTATTATTATTATTATTATTATTATTATGATTGTTATTGTTGTTGTTATTATTATTATTATTATTATTATTATTATTACTATTACTACCATTACTACTAATTATTATTATTATTACTACTACTACTACTACTACCACTACCACTACCACTACCACTACTACTACTACTACCACTACTACTACTACTACTACTACTACTACTACCACCACCACTACTACTACTACTACCACTACTACTACTACCACTACTACTACCACTACTACTACCACTACTACTACTACTACTACTACCACTACCAATACTACCACAACTACTACCACTACTACCACTACTACTACTACTACTACTACCACTACTACTACTACTACTAGTTTTAAAACAGCTTTATTAAGTAAAATGTTGTTATACAGTGAAAAAAATAGGTAACTTACATTATTTCATCAGTTACATTGCATTTTACAGTGAAATAACAAGTATTGAAGTGGGAAAAGGTCAGTTAATGGGCAGGTTTTATGACAATAAAAAAACAGAAAAAAAGGTTAAAAAAAACAATTAATAAAGAAAGTTCTTCTTCGGGTAATGTTTTGTCCCTATGTAATTGTGGGATTGTGATTAGGTTGTTGGCATCTGAATTGATTGCCAAGTGTCTGTAAATAGTCCAAAAGGGGCAAGTATTTGGTCCTTCTTTATTGCTTGTAGTTTATTTAGGAAAATTGTTCTGTATTTGTGAGAAGTGGGGCTGAATACAAAATGACAGCGCACAAACCAGAGAATGAAAAAAAGGTACATGTGTATTCTGATTGAGGTAAAATTACCTGTCTGTATTGCATTAATTAATAACAATAGTATGGTATCATTACTCCCAATAAGTGTTGCAATTAGTTCTCTATAAATGTTAAGAGCACAACAGTCAGTAATAATATGGTTAATGGTCTCCTCATCCCTATGACAAAGCACACATATTGGATTGAGGTTGGCATTTTTCATTCTTGTTGTCAGAAAATAATTTGTAGGTAAGACATCAAGATTAATCTTTACTAAGAAGTCAAGATATTTTGGTTCTAGGTGCCAATATTTGAATTTTTGTATAAGTGTCTTATTTGATATTGAAAGACTACTGCTATGGCAATGAGTGGTAGAGTTTGCATTTATAATTTGATATGCATCCCAGTATTTTTAATTTATTTGCTGTTTGATCATTCTGCTTATTGTACATATTTATTAAAACCAAAAGGTTATGTATGAATTTGTTACTAGTGGGTGGAGGTGTATCTGTTGGAACTATTTGAATGAAAACTTCACCAAACTCAAAGTTACTGTTAATTTTTTGAATAGTGTTATATGCCTTTTGAAAAAAAAAGTAGTAATGCTGTGTAGTGAAAGGCCATTATCTTTGGAATGTTTGTTAACTTGTTGATACTAATGGATACAGTCTTTTTGTTCCAAATTAACTGTGTGCACAATGAATTAATCTTGTGAATAAATGAGTTGGTGAATTTAATAATTGGGGCAAAATAATTAATTTTAGGAAAAATTAACATACTAAATTTAATCAATAAATTAATCAATTCTTTAACTAAAGCTGCTTTAGTTAAAGAATTGATTAATTTATTGATTGAATTTAGTAAGTTATTTTGTATTAAAATTCTGGCTTGATTTGTAGAAAGGTGGAAATGTATTCCAAGAAAAGAGGGGGGGGGCATGAGAGTTTATTGTCTTAATTGGTGAACCTGTGAGAAGAGACCACACAGCCATTTTTCTTGATTAAATTTCAATTGATATTGTGTTGAATATTTTTCTAATATTTTATGTAAATCTGGTAACATTTGTTTTGAGGGGAGGAGAACTATTACATCATCTGTGTAGGTGAGATGCTTAATTGTTTGTCTAAGTGTATGGGAGTACACATCCGGGAGCTTTGCTTCTATTTCTGTAAGAAGTTGATTAATAAAAGCCTGATGGTATAGAATTATGTGGAATGAAAGAAGGTGATGTTTTTCCATTGAGAGTTATTTGTAGGCTTCTATTTATTAATAAGTTAGCCAGTATATACATTATTGGTGTTGGAATGTTGTATTTGCCTATTAAACAAAGAAGGCTATCAACTGGCACAGAGTCAAATGCTGCTTCTATGTCTAGCTGAACTGCCACTGGTGCTGCCTTTCTTTTGGTTTTAATATCTTCCTGTATGATTCTAAATAGCATTAGTGCTTCTGGTATGGAGTTGCCTTTTTTGGCAAATTGGAATTTAGACAGATGCGGGAGTATTAAAGGCTGAATTTTGACCTTAATAATGGACTCAGTGATTTTTATTATGAGTGGTGACATTGAAATTGCCCTTAAATTGTGAAGTGGGGATGGCTGTATGGTCTTTTTCAAAAATGAAACTATTGAAACTGGGTATAGTAGATGGATATTGTGTATCTGTTGAGACAAAAAAGTCAACATATTATATATTATAGGAATAGTGTAATAGTTAAGATGGTGAAATAGAAATTTCAGGATGGCATGAAGTCCTGGGTGTGCATGCTTGGGCATGCTGCTTATTTTTACTTCAAAGTCTTTTTTGGTGATACTATGTGATTTATTTGATATCCCAAAATAAAATTGACCCAGATTGGGTTTAGGCCTTTGTTGAAATCAGGTTTTAAAGTGATCTAATATAGGGAAAATCATATTCTCACCTGTGATTATCTGATCTGCTATGATAATGGATGATGGGGTTGGGCTTTCGCTACTATATCACAGAGCCCAATGAATGTACCCTATCATCCAGTTGTGGTTGTCTCTAAGATATAGTTTATCTTTTTTAATTGATATATAGTTTGCCAGTATAAGTTGTGTGTCTTTATATTCCTGCTTAAGCTGAAGAACAGTGTTTATTGACTGTGGATTGGCTGTTGTGGAATTTAGTTTGTCCCTTATCAATTTTAGTTTATTTAATGTTTTAGTGGGTGGTGGATACATTTGATTGTAGTCGTGAGGATGTTGATATAAGTAAACCAGGCTTCTGCTGGGGCTAGAGATAAAATGTTTAATCTGTTCAATTGTATATAAATTTCCAACAATACAACTTCTGGCACATTGGCTTTAAGTAGAAGACGAGTAGTGTTGGATAATGACAGTGTTGGCTGGGTATATGTAGGTAGGCTGATTTCAACTTTTAGAGCATTATGGTCTGAGAAAGGGACTACTATGTATTAGTGTTCAATTATATAGTCCAAACCTTGTTCTGGTATGTGGAGTAATAAAAAAATAAAACAATGTAATTTATCCTTACCTAGTAAGAGAATGTTGATGTCTTATAAAAAGTTATACCACCTATGTTGGGAATAATGTACATTGTTTGAGAGGATGTGGAGGTCTATTACATAGTTCCATTATATGGAATAAAACTGTTGTTGCTATATTTTTTTGCTTTTGCTTACTTTTCATTTATATATTTCACCAAGTTAGTTGAGTAGTGTAATAACATAAATGATTTTTATGAACCCCAAACTATGGTTTGGTTTGAGCGTGTGGTTCGTCGCCTGTTAGTTCCCTAATACTAACCTAAATTTGATGAGGGGCTTTCGTTCAACGCTAATTTCATAATGAATAATTTATTTCAAATGTGTTTAAAATCAATTAGTTCAGTAAAATTGAGCAATCTCTTAATAAATTCATGATAAAATATTCATGAATTATATATATTAAATTGCGTGGATTGTGGATATTTTGAAATATTTAAATATATATAATTTTCGAAAGTTTCTTGCGCGGGAATATTGTTTTTTTTGTACTTTTAAATAATTTGTTAAAGTTTGCGATTAAAAGCTACATTCCTTCCATGGGCTTTCAAATTCTCAAAAACAACAGAAAGTTTTATTAATTAAAAAAAGATAAGAATTCAATTTCTAATTAAAATCATTTCAGATTTTAAGAATTCATTTTCTAATTGGGAAAGGAATTCAAAAAATTAGTCTAATTAGGAAAGGAATTCAATAATTAGTTTGAAAGCCTTACCGAAGGAATGTATTGGAAAACAACTAATTGATAATAAAATGAGCGCTCTTAGCTCTGGAAATATAAGCCTGAAAAGTCAGAAAGAGAAGATCAAGCTTTGTTGTAGAGTAGGATGAACTCTGTGCGATAATAATTGATTTCATCATGATAGTCGGCTAAAACATCAGGAATCTGGCTACGGTTCCTAAAGTCCCGAGAAATCATCACTGGAGCTGCTGAACCTTTTCCGGATCGATCATTCTGCTAACATCATGAAAAGCTACTAAAATGCTATTCCAATAATCAACCAAATGGTGCCTACGTTTTAACAACCTGGAGGTGTGACTTAAGGACCAGCACGGAAGGGGTAATATATGTTTCTATAATGAACGTTAAACTTTCTGGCCAGTTCGAACTTTATTTTACACTCCTCCTTATTAAGAGCTCTTTTATTCTTTAATGTAAAATCTTTGTAACACCCTTTATTTCTAAAATGCTACTGTAAATATATAACGTAATTCTTTAAATCTTTAGTCTTTAAACTTTTCTGTTCTTACCTGCGTTCGTTAATATATATATGTTAGTGTGTTTTTTAATGTCGTATTTAAAAATTATATGCCAATAATCTTTCGACTCGATGAGCTCCTTGATTCCATTTGCCTCACGCAAATAATATAACATTAATTTCAAATAGTAATTCTCGCCCATTAGAACTAAATTGATAAGTTCTATTAATCATCGAGTCGAAAGAAAATATTACAGTTTACTATTTTTACATTTAGCTAATAATAAATTATTAGCTCAATTTTTCACCTATGTCCCCAGCTCCTATCTAAGTTATAAGTATTTATATATATTCACATAATGTTAAATGATTTTCTTGTTCCACTAATATTTATTTATGCAAATATAATCTTTAATGTCTTATTGCAAAAAGGGTCGATAAAGGGTTAAATGTATTTTAATTCCACTTTTGTTATTTTATATTCAGGAAGGGCATGATATTAAGGCATAGTTAACATAGTTTCCAGATCTTTCAGAGCGTTTTCTTAAAGCTCGTTTGACTTTAATTAATTGGTCAAGTCATCACGTAGAGCATTCTACATGGGTTTTATTTTCAACGATGACTACCAAGTCATCATCATCAAACGTGTGACGTACATCTTCGCTCCGTAGGCTGGTGTGATCATCCTCTTATTTAAATTTTCAGGAAGAAAGTACTTTCCGATTCATTAGTCAAAGGGCGTAAACTTGAAATAAGCCGCATAAGACTCATCATCGACTAGCGATCATCTTTAAATTTGATCTCTGCCTCGTATCGAAACGTTGATTTTTGTCCCGGTAAAACCCCTCCCGTACTCGTAATTCGTGATGAAGTGATTTAAATTAAAGTCGAACCAATTCTCAAATATGTTTAATTAAATAAGTTTTCAAATAAAGATTAAAGTTATGCCTTAAAATACGTTTTGCTCTTCATGAATAGATTTCCGAATGTGAAGATAAATCTCATATTCCACCGTAATAAAATTAGAACAATCATTTCCGTTCTAAATAAATACCTTTATCCACCTTTATATTTTCTTGTTGGGGGCATAGACATAGAATTCCAATATTGCGTACTTTCCATCTGGCATATGATAAGGACCGCTACTCTGATTAGACGTGTGCTCTTCCGATTTAAAGACTAGAGGTAACTAATGCTATTTATATTTTATTGAACAAAACAAATTATTATTAGTATTAAATATTTTCTAACATACTTGGTTTCTTAGTTCATCATTCTTTTGATAATTATTTAAATGTTAATACTCGCTGTCTGTGTTGGCAACCCGAACATACATATGATTCGATTTATAAGATTATTCAAAGTATATAAATTCTTAGATATGAGTGTTACTCAGGAATCTCTAGTCCTCACCAACCGTTGAGCTAGTTCTTGGCGCATAGCACTGTGCCGTCGATTTCTGCTATCTGAGCTGTTGAGTTGGGTTTGAATTCAGTTTTGAACCGCCTGAGTTTGAATCCGATTTGACTTGCGGTGGTGGTGGATTTCGACGGGTACAGTATTGATAGGACATCCTTTAATGAGTATAAATTCAAGCCTAGTTTTTAGTGATGCTATTATTGGTATTAAATAATAGGATTTTCCAAACTAATAAATGTTCTAGTAATCTCAGGTATATTCATATAATGAGCAGAAAATATTACTGTTGTGGAATGTCTTTCCATACACTCATCATAAACATTACATGCGACTGCCTAAGTGTGGCATGTTTGTTCATCCAAAGGTATCCAGTTAATATATATATATAGTAACCTTTTCATTAGTTATCGGTAAGAATAGTATATAAAATATAAATTATAGCTCCAAAATTTTAAATTTGTAATTTCGATAATAGTAATGCTATAAACTTTATTAAATGAAATTTAAGGTTCTTTTAACAAAGTAAATTAATTTCAAATATTTTATAAAGAGGTATTTTTAGTAAACAACCTAAAATTATTCAAGATGTTTAAAAATATTGTTGCTGATAATTTCCAATATTTTGCAACAAATTTAAATATTAGATAGAAGCTTAAATATGTTTTGGAATTGATAACAGTCTATATGTCATCATAGTGACAATAATAATGTCTTTCAAAGTTTTCAAGTGCACAAAGTTTAAATAAAACTAAGTTACACCTTATAACAACTAATTTTACCAATAACTGAGTGCAATAAAGATTTCTTGTCCTTGAAATCCTATTTAGACACTGTGCCTAAATAATGAAACTTTTAGCCTAACATTATATTAAGCTAATAAAATAAGAAATGTAAGTAAAATTACACCCATTAATTAGATAATGTACTTTAGAAACATGAAAGCAATAAGTAGAAAGTAGCACCAGAGTTTATGGGCCGGTGTCAATTTCATCTACTTTTATAGCTTCTATTAGGTGACAATTTTAATACACTCATTGCATTTAAATCTATTCTCCTTTCCCTTCCTTTGTTTGAAGCTTTATAATACAGAAACCAAGGAAGGTTGCTAATGAAAAATTAATATTTAGTTTTTAAAATAAATTAATTTCTCTGTCTAAACAATAAAATTAAAAATATTTCTTATTACAATAATTATTTACAAATTTAAACATTAAAATAAAGTGAAATATATTATATAATTAAAGTGTATATTGTTTTAAAATAAGATAAATATTACCCATAATGTTTAATAGATTCATTTACCATTATTTTAATTTACAAAAGTTACTCAGAATATAATTTTATATTGTGTTTTTAAAATTACACATTAATAAATAATTTAAAATAAATAAATGTTAAAATTAAATATTACATTTATCCATTTACTTAAGCATTCATTTCAAATCCTATCTTTTATTGTTATTAGCTTTATTCAATTTCTTGTGAGTGAATAAATTTAACTATAACATTCTGTGCTAAAATTAACACTAGATTAATGCATTATGAATTTAATTTAATTACTAGCAAATCTAAAAGTAGGCTTTGAACTCAGTTTTTAATTCTAAAATTAGTATTAGCTTTTTAAAATATTTTAGCTGTTAAATTTTGACTACATTAACACTATTAACTTTGAAAACACATAATTAATTATTTTTAAGTTATCAACTATTAGAGATTTAAATACTTTGGCATGATAAACAGTATTTAAGACAAAAAACTATTATAAGTTCAGCCAAGCTGCCAAAATTATTTCACAGGTTTAAAATTTACAAATACATGGATATAGTAACTTTTTATATGCAGAATCATATTATAAGACACTAACAAAAATCTATTTACTATAAAATTAAACTATATAATTTCATTAGATATTTTGGAATAAGACTTGCCCTGGCATTTATCTTCTAGGAAAAGCTAAAAGTCACAATATATATGTATATCACATAACTGAAAACTTTTTTTTTATTTTTTTTTATTTTAAGTAATAAATGTAATTAAAAAATGTAAAGTCAGGTACCTAAAATATCTTTTAATTAAATTGTAGAGATGTCTGCCCATCCTTGCATATGTATTAAATGGATTATGTCCTGTACATGTAGGGTTCAGATTGACCTTAGGTCAACATGGGTGTGACAAGAATCTCGGCCTCAGGGTGGCCTTCGAGCATTCCATCATCAGATTTTCAATTGGATGGACGGTTGAACAGTTGGGGTGTGTAGTAGATTGAAGCCTGTCCATTAAAGTATGAAGATTGTCTATCTTAATATATACCTGGGCACTTATAGTATATATGTGTGGGAGATGTTAATCTGGACCAACTGATGATTGCTGGTTTAGCATGAAATACATATATTGGTGATTATTTATCTTTTCAGCATATATGTGCTTGAGTGTATCAGTGTTATTAGATAGAGTGGAGAGTGATGGGTCATCTGAAAGTCTGTGCTCACATACCCTATGTATTACATATATAGACACAGGTATATAATAAGCCTGTGTTTCAGTTATTAAAATAAGTTAGTTTTCTTATTTTGAGGCATCTTTGTAACATTTTTGAATAACTTTTACTTATCTAATGTTTTAGTAGATTAATTGAAACATTCAGTATAATTGTTACTTGAGTTCTACAAATACCTGCATTTTTTTTTTTGTTTTTCCTTATATGTATGTATATTTAGTTCCAAAAATATCTGCATTTTTTTGACTTTGCATATATATATTCTAATTAAATCCAAGACAAAACACCTATTATAAAATACTAAGAAAAATATGTTTAACTTTAACACTAACAATAATAATTTATGGTGTATATCAGCATTAACTGCAATCATGTACTGTATATAAAACTATAGTCATACTAAATTTCAAAAATTTTAGATAAATAGTAAATTGAATTAACTGAATATTTGATTAAAATCGTTTAAGTTTAGAGGTAATGTAGTTTAATTTATTTAATATTAGTCTTGATTATTACATAATGTTAACCCCTGGTAAATTTTACATATATATTATTGTAATCAACATATATATTTAGATACTTACAACAATAGATCACTTTCCTAAAACTATCCATTATTAAATATAACATTGTTGGCCTTCATAAAGTTAGAAAAAAGGTGAAGTTATATTTCATTTAAAAAGAGGATATGTTCTATATTACAAAGGTACAAATATTGGAAGCACAATTGGAGTAGAATTCATTATAATTAAAAATTGAAAGAACAACATTGTGGAGATTGGTGTTCTATCAGATAGAGGGACAAGATTAGTTATTTAACTCAACAAAATATACCAAATGCAGATAATTCTGGTTTATGTAACAACAAGTTTTTATTGTGATGAAGTATTAGAAGATTTTTATATGGATATACAAAAGGCTTTTGATCAGACCAAATTTCATTTTAATCTTATGGGAGAATTTAATGCTAGAATTAATAATTGATTGAAAAATGGAAGTGCTGTTGGCAAATTTATTATAGTGGTAGAAAGGAAAGAAAATACAGAATTACATTATATTTATATTCACAGAATATGTCTTCAAAACTGTAATCTTCTTAACAAATTTAACACAGGAAGTGAACATGGTTTAATAATTTGTGTGAGATATGTAGTGATGCAAAACTTATTTTAAAATATCAATAGATTTTCAAGATGATTCAAATTTAAATGAATCAATAGTAAAGTAAGTAACACACTATCAAGAATTATGTTGTAGTTAGATATTAAAAAGCAGCAATTAACCAGTAAATTTTCTATAGAGACGATACAATTTATAAATAAAAGAAGAAATATGAATATATATATATAAATAATTCATTAAGAAGGACTGAATATATAGAATTTTGTAAAATAATATAAAAAAGATTTAATAATAATATAAGAAAATTAGCAAGAAAAGCTATAGAAGAGAATAAAGGTATCAAAAGTGTAAAACAACATTTTGATATTGGTAGAAAACTTATTTTTCCAATAGATAGAAAAGATAGAACTATTACTGAAAGGAGAAATGACAACATTAAGTGTGTAGATGTCTATAAATAATTATATATCAATAAAAAATGTATCTCATAATTACTATATCTTCTGAATTGCTTATTTTAATTAAAGAAATGAGACATGAAATTAAGTCTACAAAGAAGGGGAGCTTATGGTCAATATCTTAGAAAAAAAAGTGAAGAATTACAAAATTGTTGGAAAAGTTATATCAACAATATCTAAAGAATAAAGATAAATCATGTGGATTGCAACAATGTGAGAGTAATGCTATTATTTTAAAAAGATGAATAAAGAAAATATTAGAAATGACAGACCTATCAGTCTTTTATCAGTTCTATACAAATTTTTTATCAGAATAATTACAACTTATCTATAGTGAACTTTGAATTTTAACCAACTAAAAATGAAGACAGTGAATTAATTACATCAAACTATTAAGAAAGGTTATAGAAAAGCTCAATGATTATGAGCTACTGTTATCCTTTGGATTTCTAAATTATGAAATGGCATTTGATTCTATAAGCCTTTTTTCGTTGATTAAAGCATAGTATCATCAAGATATAGAGAGAATATTGCTGAATAATATTTATCAAACTCAAAAGTAATGATTATATTACATAGTGATACCATGAAGATAAACATTGATAAGAGTATATGACAGCATGCTTCATATCTCAAAAACATTTTACAGCAATTTTGTAAGAAATATTTTCTGGATTAAAATGGAAAACTAAAAGACTAAAAGAAAATGGAGATTATTTAACACAACTAGCTTGTGTAGATGATCAAAGTTCAGGAAATATTGCATAAGTTATTAGGTGAAAGTAAAAAATTAATACTAAAGGCAAATACTTAAAAAAACTAAAGTAATGTTCAATGGATTTTCTCAAAAAAAAAAATTAATAATGATGAATTAGAAGGTTACCAATTATAAATATTTTGATCAAACTATTAATACAGATGAAAGCATAATAAATTAAATTAATCAAAGAATTAATCTTGGAAGGAGTGCTTTTGGTAAAAATAACTTAATATTAAAAAGAAGCATGATTATGTGTTTGGAAAGGAAGATTTTTAACAAATGTGTTTTATCATTTCTTACTTATGGATCTGAGATTTGGAGACATAACAGAAGAGTAATATATAGACTTTAGATCACTCAACAAAGTATAGGGAGATTGTGGTGGGAGTAATAAGAAGAAACCAAAAAATGTATTACATGGATAAAAAACGAACAGATATTTCTGACATCATTTAAAGGTTGAGTGACTGAGGTGCAACTGGGTGGAATTATTGCAATAAAAGATGATAGTACGTGGATCATTGAAATCTTCAACTGAATTCCAATGGATTGTAAAAGACTTAGAAGATTGCATATGAGATGGAGAAAAAATGAGAAAGTGTGCTAGGACGATGTGTAGAAGAGAGGTTAAAGACTGGAGAAACTGAATTAAATTTAAAGAGACCTTCATACTTTAATCAATCAGTGATAGTTGAAAATGATGATGATGATATTATTGTGTGCTAAAAATTATTAGTATATATCTGAAATTGATTTTCCTATATTTAAAATACTGATAATAAAAACTTTTTTAAAAAAAATAAAGGAATTTGGGTTGAAATTGCCATATTTAAAAATTATTTTTATATTGTGATTTTTTTTTTTTAACTATATTTGAAAATTTCTTATTTTACAAATAATTTTTTGTTTATTCTGCTCTTTTTAAATTCAAACAAACAGCTTTTTTTATTTTGATTTTATTTTTCTTCTTTGAAATATTCAGTTTTTCTTATAAATATCTGAATTTATATGTAAGAAAATAAAAAAAAAGGAAATTCGAATTTTGTTTTTTTTTTTTTTGCATTTTATTATTCTTACTTTTTTTTAAAAATATAATCTTTAAATACGTTGTACAACATTTTGCTGCAAGTGCCTGATTTTAATTGTTTAAATTTTATTTTAGACAAATTTTTATATTTAAAATAAAAATATCCATTCATAGATGACGAAGATGCTTATAATATTATTGTATATTGGGACTGGGTAACATACACAGACCTGGAATCTATGAAATAATCTGAGTGTAGATACACAAAACTAAAATTGTAAGAATACGCCAGAGCAGATGATAAATTATTACTGCAGCTTTAACTTAAAGTATTAGTTATTGTATAATTATGTGACATTATGTAAATAATTAGTGGTTCTGAAAGTAGCAGTTGATATAATAGTATAAACTTTGTTTAAAGCAACTAAAATTTATAATTAGCTCGAAAATAGTAGGCAATTATTCAAGTTTATATGTCAGTTACTAACTCAGATTTTAAAAAAAATAGAAATCATATGAAAAAATTGAGAAATGAATACATAGACGTGTGATTTCAATAAGAACTTTTATGATAAAAAGATCAAAACAATTTACTTAGCATAGCCAGGGTAAATTTTAGTTATTTGTTATTATCACTACCACTATGAATATAATATGGATCTCTTGGTAACTGTTGGTTTTTAGACACGGGTAATAGAAAAAAATATTCTGCCTAAACATAGATGCTAAAATTATATATATGCCTAAACATAGATGCTAATATTATATATATATATATATATAATGTCCAATCAATATGTTCTTGTCATTGCAGCTGTTTTTGCTACATGATTGATTATTCATATACTATACAAACATGGGTAGGCGGATAACCAATAACATTCAGCATATGGAGTTTATTGGATGTTTTACCTCTGAGTTTAAGATCAAGAAACATCATGGTCTTTTTCTTAGTTGCCTGATAGTTCTTAACAAAAATTATCAATTGGGCTATTTTGAAGGCAGAATTCATGAGTGTGTGAATTAATTTTTTTAATAAACATTTACAATCCTGAGAGGAAAAAATAAATCATGGCCTTATTTTCAGGAGGCTGTAAAGTCACCAGCTAAGGCAGTAATTGATGGTCAAAGGTGGAAGGTGCTAAGAATATCCTGATTGCAGATCCAAGTTGTCATTTGATATATTTTTATATAGACACTTTCAAGTGAAGAAAAAATGCAAAAATTAGAAGAATTTTCTAATATTAAATGAGATAAGATTGAACTCTGTGAAGTTAAAAAAAATGAAGATAAAATTGATTTAAAAAGTGGACATCTACTGTACTACAAAGGCAAAAATATTGGAAATACAAAGAAATTAGAATTCATTATAAATAAAATATGGAAGAATAACATTGTGAAGATTAATGGTATATCAAATAAAATAACAAGATTCGTATTTAACTTAATAGCAGATATCACATGGAAATAACCCAGGTTTATGCTCTAACAATGTCTCATTGTGATAAAGAATTAGAAATTGTTATGGGAGACTTTAGTGCTAGAATTGGTAAACAATTGAAAGATAAAAGTGCTGCAGGTAAGTTTAATTATGCTAATAGAAATGAGAGAGGTCATAGATTTGTGGAGTTTTCAGAAAAATAAAAATTTTATATTATGAATTCTTTTTCTTTTTTTTTGAAAAAAATGTTAAATGGAAATGGACTTGGGAGAATTCAAATAAAAGTAAAGCAGAATTGGATTATACTTTTGCTAACAAAAAATATGTATTTTAAAATACTAATATCCCTAATAAATTCAACATAGCAAGTGACCATAAATTAGTGAGATGTAAGATATATGATAATGCAAAAAAAAAAATAGAGTGACAAAAATTTAAAAAACAATATTCACATTTGATATTCCCAATCTTTAGAAACATTGAAATGAATTTAAATTAAAACTTGCATATTGTTTTCAAATATTAAAAGATTTTGAACATGATTCAGATTTGAATGAAATCAATAGGAAAATAATTCATAGCTGGTACAAAAAAGCAGCAATTTGTGAGAAAATTTTCTAATAAGATAAGACAAAATTATGAAGAAAGAATGGAATATTAAATAAATAAAAATGATGCTTTAAGAAATATTGAATATCACAAATTTTGTAAAAGTGTGAAAAAGGTTGATAATAATATAAGAAAGTATAATTTTGAACTAGCAGGGAAAGGTAGAGAAGAGAATAAAAGTCTAAAGGCTATAAAAAATCATCTTCATATTGGTAAAAAATTTATTTCTGCAATAAAAAAAAAAGATGGAACTATTAGTAAAAAGAGAAATGACATCATGAAATGTGTAGAAGTATTCTACTAAGAATTATATAACAATAAACAACAAGAAAAATAACCTTGGACAACTACAATAGCTTCTGAATTGCCCAGGATTTTAAATAAAAAAAATGAGATATGCAATTAAATTTATGAACAAGGTAAAATCTCCAAGTAATGATGAAATTATAATCAATATTTTAAAAGAAGTAGATGAAGAAATAGAAAAGTTTTTGGCAAAGGTATACAACAAATGTATAGTGATAAAGATATATTATCAGATGATTGGACAAATGTAGTATTAATATTAATATTTAAAAAAGCTGATAAAGAAGATCAGTATTTTATCATTTTTAAGCAAAATTTATTAGGAAATAATTGCAACTCATCTGCAGTAAACTTTGGTTTTAACCAACCAAAAGAACAAGCTGGATTTAAAAGGGGTTTTAGTCCAGTAAATCATTTCCAAGTATTGAGAGAAGTTATAGAAAGAATCAATGAATATGATTTGCCATTATGTTTTGCATTTATAGATTATAAAAATGAATCTGATTCTATAAGCAATTCTTCAGTAATTAAAGCAGTAGATCATCAAGTTATAAACCCAGATTAATGCAACAGTAACAATTGATTATCTAATGATACTAAAAAGATTGACATTGAGAAGGATGTATAACAGGTAACTCCATATCTCCAAAACTTTTTTTTGCAAGAAGTAATTTATGGATTCAAATGGGAAGCTAAAGTTGTAAAAGTAAATAGCTTATTTATGACATCTAGACTTTGCAGATAAAGTAGTCAATTTTACAAAAAAAAAATGCTATAGAGCTTCAGAAAATCTTGCAAGAATTAAAAATAGTAAAGTAATGTTCAATGGATTTTTTCCAAAAAAAAAAAGATTGATAATGATAAGTTAAAAGAAGTTAATAACTACAAATATATTGGTCAACAAATATATTGGTCACATTATTACTACAGATGGAAACATAATAGATAAAATTAATCATAGAATTAAACTTGAAGTATTATAACTTTATTACTAATAAAGTAAATGATATTAATGGAATTAAACTTGGTTGAAGTGTTTTTGGAACAAATATCTTAATATTAAAAGAAATGAAGATTTTTTTACTGAATGAGTTTTATCAATACTTACTTATAGATCTGAGACTTAACAGAATAACAATACAGAGACTTTATACCACTCAATCAAATATTGAGATATGGTTGTTAAGAGTAACAAAATGACATCAAAAATGAAATAGATGGGAGAATAAATTAGGTATTACTGAAATCTCTGTTTCTTCTCTTTTATTTTTTTTGCATATCTTCATATATATTTCTTATAATACTTCTTTCATATACACTCCAATACAAACAAGTTTTTTTTAAAAAAATTTCTTTATTTTTCTTACAGTTTCTACAATCCAGCAATCTTCATCAGAGCTACAATATTTGAACAATATTATACATAAACATCACTTCATATATATATATATATATAGTAACAGGATGGGGTGTATCAAAGTGGAAGGAAAATGGGGTAATGGGTTATATTTAAGGGGATCATGAGATCAAGAGATCTCTGAGATCATTGAGAGATTAGCCAGCTACTAAAAGCTTAATTAACTATCAACCAGCATTATAAAGTAAAAGTAATTATAAGTAATACTCAAAATACCATTCATTATCATGAAATGATCCACAATAACATATAATAAAATCTGTACAATAAATCAACAGTCAATATTATGACTGGATTTGAACAATAAAAATATAAATCAACAGTCCATCTTGTAGTTGGATTTGAACCATAAAAAATATAAATCAACAGTCAGCCTTGTAATTGGATTGAAAATGGGTCTTCTGTAGACCAGGCTAACTATTGAGCCTTTTCCATCTTGGGCAATTATTTAAACATAACTTGGATGCCCCTACTTAGTGCCCATCCATTAAAATACACAATAATCAGAAATTGAAATAATATTGCTGGGACATTAAAACATGCTGATCATTATCAATACTCAGGTCACTTGTACTGGCCAACTATAAACCCAATTCCTAATAAGGCTAAAGTAAAATAAAAAATAATACATGGGCTTTAAAGAATATAATCTGATGTGCCAACCAGGATGATGATTGACTGATCATTGCTGGATGCCCCAAAAGCACTAATTACACATTCCCATTTATAAATTCATCCTGTGCATGAATCTAGCTCAGAGAACATAAGCTCTATTACTGTATGTGACCAAGAGATGATGGAAACAATTTTTAATAATTAAATAAATTTATTAATAACAATAAAAAATGATATTTAAGGTCTTATAGGTTAAGGGTTCTGATTCTGAATGATACACAATAATAAAGTCATCACTCTGTAATTTACAAGATTACTACAAAATTCAAGTTTACATTAATTGCATTATTTCTTAATGGGTATCTATAAACGCATACATATATCCATACACAGATGTGTGTTTTATAATATATGATGAAGACATTTCAATTAGCATAAAATAATTATTAAAAAAATGATTAAATTTTACATATAAGTGTCTATCTGACACACATTGATATTTACAATACAAATGACATATATACACATACATATATGCATGTGCTTAATTTTTCTGAACATATTTGACTTGTTATAAAATAATTATCAAAATCTTAAATTATATAAAATACAATAAATGATTAAAGTTTCAATTAAATGAAATACATTTTACATACTAGGTTTACTGAAACATGTATATATAATTTGCACAGAAGTGTGAAACATTAATTTATCTACATAACATTTGTATTTATCACAATAAAATTATGAAAGATTATTTTTGCAATTTAATCTCTTTGCTGAATATAGTCTTTTTCTTTAAAATAAGAACTATCAAATTTTTGACAGTCAATTGATTTAAATGTCTTTCTTTTTTCCTAGTCTAAAAGAGTTTGGAACTCTTTTTCTTGACCATTAATCATAACTTTGTTTGTACTTTTTTTTTAAATTATAAATATAACTTTAATCAGTTTTTTCTTCTTTAATAAACGATTTTAAACTAATATCGTTTTATAGAATAAAATATATATATTTAAGACATCTTTCTGCATGATGAAGTAGGCAAAGTGAGGTAAAAAAATAAATACTTAACAGCAGTTCCCCGTGCCAGGATAAGTAGATAGCCAAGCATGGACTATCAAGTACCCAATGCTCCATGACGTCATGAGAAAATACTTCATTTTTAAGCACTGTCCCTTCTAAGTACCTAGACAGATCATCCTCAAAAATCATATCCAGAAAAAAAATAAAAGGCATTGAACCAACCCTGCTCATCTCTGTGAGACTTAGGCATATAAATGAGATATATTCATGAGACCAATGCCTATTCATGAGGCCTATATATATTCACTGCTGGACTATTCTGGGAGCTCAACATCTAGGTCTAGACAGTGCCAAACCTATACTTCAGAGTGTCATGAACACACTGCATCCAGACAGCCCTGTTCAACTATACACTCACCATAAACATAAACAGTAAAAATTCAGCATCGCTTTCAAAATGTAATTTTACTAAAGAAATTATTTAAAATTTCATTATCATATATAACTTTACTCACCACAGCTGTATATAGTTTTATCTGTTCTTCTCTGCCTTTAAATACATCAGCATATATATATAATTGCTTCCTCAGAAGCTTGGGTTCCCTGGTAAGTTTGGTTTTAGGGATCATCATCATCAGGAAAAAGTATAATCCATGTATAATGTTGGTCCATAGTTGGTCTCCCATCTGTGTATAACTGTTCCAGGCAAGCAGCTGTCTTGGTTTAATAGATCTCAGGCAAGCAACTGTTTTCTCCATGTTTAAGGCTGTGATTTTCAGTACAAAGAAGTGGGTCATTTTTCTCCATTTAGATTCAAACTCCTGCTAAGGAAAACAGTCTACTATCATTCCTTCAGTTTTGGTAGCTATTTTGCAAATTCTATGGTCAGTTAAAACCAACTGCTGCATTTCATCAAGTTGCAGCAAAATATTGTAACCAACTTTTTGGCTGACTGTTCTTATAAAAATTATTATCCTGACTGCTCTCTTTAAAAATCATTATCCAGGCTTTGCAAATGGCCAAGTTGGCCACTGCTTAAAATATTAAAAACTCTTCTGACCAACTCTTACAAAATGGCAAGCAGACTATCCAAACTGGAGCTAATTTTGTTATCAGCCCTATTATAGAATCATTTAAGGTGATAATAATACCTTGATTGAAAACAGAGTTTTTATTTTTATCTCTCTAATCCCTTTGAAAACATACATGGTATAATTAATTTAAAAATTTCAAAAATAAGTAGTGTTTTTACATTTCACAATCAGAATAATAATAATAATACCCATATATATATATATTCGGACCTTTTAAAAATTTAATTTATAAAACAATATTTTAAAACAATGTTATTATTTATTATTTATTTATTTATTTTATTTCAATGAAGGTCGAAAATATCTACTATAATTTTTGTCTGTGTTTATTTCTAGTTTTCATTTACTCTATATATATTTATGCACACACACTATAATGTGTCTATTTAACCCAACTGGTTACTATATAATACATATATATATATATCAAAATATACATATATATCCCCTACATACATATATAGATATATAGATTCATATCACCCACAGACATACATATAAGTACCATACCAACAAATATATATATATATATATATTGAAGCAGTCGGATCTGAGTTCGATTCTAGCTTCATGACATCTAGCCATAAGCCCACTTCAAACCCTAGTACTAACCTTAAATTTCCAATGCAATGGGGCTTTATACGTTCAATCCATGCTAATTTCCATAAAGAATAACTTATTTCATAAATGCGTATTAAAATTAATTAGTTTCAGATTTAAATTGATCAATTCTATTAATAAATTCATGATAGAATTATTCATGAATTTATATATTATAACTGCATGGATTGTGCGTATATATTTGTAAATATTTAAATATATATAATTGTTTAAAAGTTTCATTGCGTCGGGAATGTTTGATTTTATTTTTAAATAATTTGTTAAAGTTTTATTGATTAAAAGCTACATTCTTTCGATAAGCTTTCAGATTTTCCCTTTCCAAAAACAACAGTTAAAGTTTTATTAATTAGAAAAAAGATAAGGATTTCCTAATTAAAATCATTTTCTGATTTTAAGAATTCATTTTCTAATTAGAAAATGAATTCAAGTTAATGAGTTTGAAAGCCTTATCGAAGGAATGTATCTAAAAACAACCAGTAAATCTAAAAACATTGATAATGAAAGAAGCGCTAGCCTGAAGGCATCAGAGGACAGATATATATAGCTCTGAAAAGTTTGGAGGGGAGAAAAAGCCATCTTTGTTGTAGAGAAGTGCAGTAAACTCTGTGCATTTTAAATAGTGTTTCGATCATGGTAAGGGGCTAAACATCAGGAATCTGGCTATTGGTTCCTGAAGTCCCCTGAAAATCTTCAATGGAGCTGCTGAATCTTTTCCGGACCAATCATGCTGCTAAAATCGTGAAAATTCATTAAAATACTGTTCAAGTAATCGACCAAATGGTGCCTACGTTTTTACCAACCTGGATGTGTAAACTAAGGAAACCAGCCCTGGAAGAAATGGGTAATATATTTCCATAATGAACCTTAAACTATCTGGCCAGTTTCCGAACTTTACTTTGCACTCCCTTTAGAGCTCTTTTATTCTTTAATGTAATAATCTTTATAAAACCTTTTATTCATGCTACTGTAAATTTATATCGTAATTCTCTCAACCTCTAGTCTTTAAACTTTCTCTTTTCTTACTTGGTGGTTCATTTATTATATTATATATATATATATTTGTGTGCTTTATTAATGTCGTTTATTTTTAATTATATGCCAATAATCTTTCGACTCGATGAGCTCCTTTGTTCTATTTGCCTCATGCAAATAATATAATATTAATTCTAATAGTAGTTCTCGCCCATTAGAACTAAATTTATAAGTTCTATCAATCATCGAGTCGAAAGAAATTATTACATGTTTACTATTTTTATAATTGGCTAATAATAAATTATTAGCTCCATTTCCAATCTATGCCCCAGCTATTTTCTCGTGTTTACCAATATGTATTTATTCATATATATAATCTTAAAATGTTTTCTGCAAAAGGGTCGATAAAGGAATCAACTAAATATACTCTAATTCAAATTTCAGTTAATTGCTATTTAGATTCAGGAAGGGCACGGTGATTGGGGCATAATTAATATGATTTGCAAATACTTTAAAATAGTTTTCGTTAAAAGCTTGTTTGACTTTAATTAATTGATCAAGTCATCATGTAGAGCATTCTATATGGGTTTTAGTATTCAAACGATGACTATCAAGTCATCATCTTCGAACGTTGCTGACGTAGGGCAATCTTCCGCTCCTTTAGGCTGGTCGGTGATAATTTCTGTTATTTTAAATTATCGAGGAAGAAAGCACTTCCTCTCCTGTTCATATTAGTCAAAGGGCATAAGACTTGTCAGATGCAAGCCGCCATAGGACTTCGATTATCGACTAGCCATCGTCTTTCAATTTCACTTTATAGCTCATAATTCGTCAGCACCGTTACCTCTCTGTTCCAGTAAAGCCCGCTCTGATGCTCATAATTTGTGATGAAGTGATTTAAATTAAAGTCCAACAAATTCTCCGTTATATCTCAAAATAAGTTTTCTAATAAAGATTAAAGTTATGCCCTAAAATACGTATCTTGCTCTTCATGAATGGATTTGCGAATGTGAAAATAAATATCACATTCTTTCGTATAAAATTAGAGTAATAATTTCCTTTACTAATGAATACCTTTATCTGCCTTTATTTTCTTGTTGGGGGCATAGACATAGACTTTCAAATATTGTGTAATATTCATTGGCATATAATAAGGACCGCCACTCGTATTATAATTATAAACTTTGTTTAAGGACTAGAATTAATTAATTTAATCTTTATTTAAAATTCAAACAAAACAAATTATTATTATTAAATATTTTCTAAACACACTTGGTTTCTTAGTTCTTAATTCTTTTATAATTATTTTAATGTTAATACTCGCTGTCTGTGTTGGTAACCCGAACATATACATATGATTCGATTTAAAATTATTTTAGTCAGTTTATTATCAGATATTAATGTCAGTTCAGGGGTCTCTGATCCTCACCAACCATTGAGCTAGTTTCTTGGTGCATAGCACTGTGCCATCAATTTAGATTTCTACTAATCTGAGCTGTTGAGTTGGGTTTGAATTCAGTTTTGGTTCAGCTGAGTTTGGATCCGACTTGCAGTTCTTTTGGTGGGTTTTTCAACTGGTACAATATATATATATATCCTTAAAGCATGTCTATTTATAAATGTAGGTATAAATTTGTATATATATATATATATATATGTCTGTGTGTATGTGTATTGGCATATATATATGTAGGTATGTAATTTATATGTATGTCTGTGAGTAATATGGATCTATATATCTATACTATGTAGGGGATATATATGTATATTTTGATATACATATGTGTATTATATATATATATAACATATATATATATATATATATATATATATATATATATATAAAGTGATGTTTATGTATTATATTGTTCAAATATTGCATCTCTAATAAAGATTGATGGACAGTTGAAACTGTAAAGAAAATGAAAGTTTTTAACAAAATTTGTTTGCGTTGAAGTGTATATGAAAGAAGTATTATAAAATATATATATATATATTACTGAAATCATCAAAAGAATGAAAAGACTGAAGTAAAGTTGAGATGGACATATTTCTAGAAGAGATGATACTAAATAGGCAGGTAAAATCTTAAATGGGATCACAAGAGATTGTAAAAGACATAGAATAAACCCATATTTAAGATGAATGGATGAAATAATGAAGTATGCTACAATGATGTAGAGAATGCAGGCTAGAGACTGGAGAATATGGATTGCACTTGGAGAGACTTTCATCCTGCAGTGAATTGATTATAATGGTTTAAAATGTTGATGATATATTAAGAATTGCAACTGATGGAGAGTTTTTAAAACCAGCATGATTATTATAAATATTATTTAAAAAAGAAGAGAAGACAATGATGAAGGAGAGGAGGAGAAGAAGATGAGAAGAAAAAAGAAGAATTTAATGAAGAAGAAGTGAAGAAGCAAAAGAAGGTGATAATAAAGAAGAGAAGGGCAAGAAAAAGAAAAAAGAAGAAGAAAAAGAAAAAGCAGCAACAATAATATTTGAAACCTTAAATTATAAAATTAACATTAATATATCATTTGTAATTTAACTATTACTAAATTTGTTTTTTTCTGAGCCAACATAATATCTGGTAATTAACAAATATACACATGGGTCTCATTTCATGTGGATTTTTTTAATGCAATTTTGAAGTTATGTGATTCATGTTTCTTTTTAATATTTTTGTATGTGGTTTTCTTTTATGTGATAAAAATTATTAAATCAGAAGTCAAGCTCTGATAATATGCTATTCCTTTAAATAAAAATTTTGTGCATTCACATGTCATATTTAAAGTAATAGCACATTATTGGAGTTCTACTTCTATCTAATGATTTCAATATTTTTAGCACTTTATAATAGTACTGTAAAATATTTTCTGCAATAAAGAAATTCATAAATCACTTAAAATCAGGATTTCCCATTTTATATACACACATTAAATTTTACAAGATTATAATGTAAATCTGTTCAAATGTTATACATATCTATACTATGCATGTTGTTGTTTTTGCATTTTAAATCACATTCTATTTTTGCTTTTTAAAAAAGAGTAAATAATCAATTAATCATTTAGTGTCTGCAAGTTTATTTTTAAAAGGTGAGTAACAGTGGTGGGCACAATTACATTTGACAATTAAAAATTAAAATCTGATTTTTAACTATAATTAACAATTTAAAAATTATGTGACATGATCTGAAATTAATGTGATGCAAAACAATGAAAATTGATTTTTAAACAGAATTGAAAATTAAAAAAATTAAAGACAAAAATAAGCATTTAATTTTTAATTGTTAGTTTTAATTAAATTTTTCACAATAGTGGTGAGTAGGTGTCTTTTTATTATCATAAGTCTAAGTTCTTATTTTTATTTTAAACTTTTAGTTTATCCTGATGAGAGAAAAAACACCCAAGAAATAAATTTCTTTGGAACAAAAATTTCAATTTTAGATTGCTTAGCGAAATGATTGGAAAACATTTTAGTTTGGATGCATGTACTATAAGTGCAATTTTAAAAAATGAAGTTGGCACTAGTTGTATTTCCTCTTGTGATGAATCTGATCTCTTACTAGTTCACAAATGAACTTGCATATTGACAAATAGTGATAATTATTAAAATACTGTACATGTATGAAAAAATGTAAAATACTGTAAATTACACATAAAAATATATTGTTTTGAATAAAATTAAATACTGTAGTTAATAAAAAAAAGTAAAAAAGTTTGTCTTGTATCAATTTTTTTCAACTTTGAAATTTTTTATTAATCATATTTTATTTCCTTATTTTTTTATGCAAATTTTAAAATAATTTTACATTGTTGCTTTGTTTTTATGTGAGTTTTTGAAAATTACAGTATGTATCCCCCATTTTTCAAAGTAAGTTAAATCTATTTTTGTGTGATTTCTTTTGTGCCAATGATATGAGGGGTTATTCATGTAATTTCTACATAAATATAATGATAATATCGAACCCAATAAGAGCTTTCAGGATTCCATCATCAGTTTTTAAATGAAATGGATGATTGAATAGTTGGATTGATGGGAAGATTGAAGCCTGTCTATAATATAAAGTTTGAGGAATTGCTATCCTGATATAATGCAAATCCTGCTTGCATCTATGTGTTGGAGATTATGATCTGGCCAACTGATGATGGCTGGTTTAGTGCAAAATACATATATTTGGATTCAGTTATTTTTTCACATGTGTATGATCATGTGTTTTACTTGCATGAGATGGAGTGAAATGGTGCAAGAATATGCTAAAACATCCTGAGTTCAAGTCTTTCCATTTACATATATATTGTAACAGTACAGAAAATTAGGGTTATATGAAGTTACAATGTCCCACAATTGGGTAGCAACTTGTAACAGTACACTACATTAGGTCTGAATTATGAGGAGATGGAAAACCATTATCATCTCCAAATAAATAAAATATATAATTAAATATAAAAGTAATGATCATGAGAGATCAGGACATAACTAACTATAAGTTTACCAGCAATTCACAAAAGTAGTAATCATTCATCATCAGGAATAATCAATAAAAATAAACACTCAATCTTGGAACTGGATTTGAATGTAGTCCACTATAGACCTGGCTAATTATTTAACCACTGCCAAACCTAAGGCTGGAATACAAATGATAATTATCTGGATGCACCCTCTTAAATGCTATTTCATAAAATTATAACATTAAGTCGAATAATGCTGAAATATTAAAAACATCCTGTCCATTGTCAATGCTCTGGTTACTTAGTACCATTAATATACTAGCCAACTATAAACTAAATTTCTAAAGAAATAATAAATAAGAGATGTATTTTTAAAATTTAAAAAAATTTTTTCCACCCACGATCTATTGTGTTAACAAAAAACTCCCTTTTTATTTTTTTTTATAAATAAATAAACTTATAAATTTATATAAAAAAAAAAAATTTTAATATAAATTTTTTAAAAAATTTTTGTATCTTTATAAAAAAAAATTTTTTTGGGGGGGTTGTTTTTTAAAAAAAAAAAAATTTTTTTTTTTTATAATTTTTGGGGAGAGTGTTTTGTGGAAAAAGATTGATATTTAGGGTTTTTTTTGGGAGGGGGGTTGGGGGGAGGGAGATTACAGCCAATTATATAATTTTAAAAAATGCAATTGTTCAGCTATTTTCCTTCTTAATCATAAACATTGAAAAACAAGTCAAGAACTTAAATTAGCAAAAAAATAAGATAATCAGTTATTTGCACTGACTTGATTTTTTGCACTGAAGAGAGATAAAGAGAAAAGAAGAAAAACTCTGACTAATTAGAAATAAAATTTATTAAAGTATTATTAAAGTCATTATTTTAAAAAATATAATCTTAAATATAAAAGTTTATGATTCTTAAAATATTAAAATTAATATTTATTACATAATTTTAAAAAAAAATATTTTTCACTTAATACATTTTAATAGTTTAAATTAAAACTAACTAATTAATTATAGTACTGAAGAGAGAGTGAGAATAAAAAAACTTGTTTACTTTTTTATAGTTTTTTCCATATTACAATCATATTATTATTTAACAAATTTAATATTTTAGACCTTTCATACTATTACTTGGAAACTTAAAGTAATTAGTTAAATAAAAACCCATTATAAAAATATGCATGGAAAAATTAAATATTATTTTCTCCATTACTTAAATAATTGTAAACTAAACTTGAGGAATCTGCTGCTAACTATCTAATTATTTATAATGCAGCTATTTGGTCAACTAGTTAATCATATTAATGTGACAATTATATATATATATATATATATATATAATATATATATATATATATACTTATATATATATATATATATATATATAAGTTGCCCAAAAACAGAAATTCTAATGAATATAATGTTGAATTTAGGCTTAACTCATATAAATGACTTTTACCAAGATTATGCTAATTTGATTTTGCAAGTCAGACACTCCATGCAACTACAAGTTTGAAAGATATATAAAATTTCTGAAATCCTAACTCTAATGAATATCGAATAAGGTTTTATAAAGTAATATCCTAATCTTTATTTGCTCTAAATAAATGTATAATATTATCCAAATTATACATTTATGGATCATTTTTTATTCACATACCTTGTTAAATTAAATTAAAGTAAATGAAATTTATTCTTTAAATTAATAGTAATTTATTCATGTTAAGTTAAAATATTTCATAAATATTTTGATAAAATGTAAGCCAGTAATTATAATGTATGATATCCATTTAGTGTATAAAGCCACTTATGGTATTAAATAAATACATTTAAAATTGAAGAAAAACCTTAGATTACTTTTGCTTAGTAATTTATATAAAATTTATAAAAATTTATGGCTTATTTAGATTTAAAATGACATAAAATCTAAATAAGTTAAGTACAATATAAAGTTATTTATCAGTTTTTTTTCCCTTTGATTTATATGCATATCTAAAACATCTCTTCATAATTATAACATGTACATATATTAACCATTAACTATATAAATTTGACAGAAATTGTAGGTGAACATGTAATAAAACACAGAATGTCTATATGTAGATAAGCATTTTAAAGGATTCAGTGTATATTAATTTATATTTGGTTCATGAAAGATTTAAAAATCTAAAACTGTTCATAATTTTTTTTTTTTAAATCTTTGGGTGGTTTTGTTGTTAGCACTCTTATTTAAACCAGATTATTTAGCATTCTATGATCCAATGTTATACTTTCAGTCTTTAGCAATAGATGTAGAAATGTATGAACAATTTAAACTACTCCATTATTATATTATATTTTCAAAAGATAACCATAAAATATATTCTTTCTCAGCATAATATAATCCTCAGGCATTAGGATTTGCAGAAATATTAAATTTTTTTTTTTAAATTCTATTAATGTATTGTAGCATTATATTTTGGTACTGATGCTATTATGGTCTACATGATATAAATTGTTCAAAAAAAATTGATTTATATATTTCACAATAGATAGGAAAATCAAGTGATAGGGTACCACTGTCAACTTCCATAAAGGGGATGTGCATAAGGATAATCATTTTTTGTTTTTGTTAGACACCAAATCTTAGTTTTTGAATATTTTCAAATATTAAATATAGCATTTCTTTATACAATTTATGAACAGTTAGTGTATTGTTTTAGTGATGGCTGTAAATCTAGGTACACATAGAATAGTGTTTGCAAGTACATGGTAAGTAAAATCATAAGTAATCAAACTTTGCTAAATTGGAATATTTGCAACAAACTCAAAATGAATAAATTGTTGATTAAATCAGAAAAGGTGCTAATAATTAAAAATATATATTAAAAAATTACATTTATATATAAATATGTCAGCGTCAATGTAAAATAATATTCACAAAATTAGAAATATATGTTAGAAAGACTAACAAAGCAATTACTGAAATTTAGATAATTAAATATTTAGATTTAATAAATATTTATATTATAACGAAATATAAAACACAATGAAATTATTGATATTAATAGAGTAATAAAATTGTATTGATCTAATAATATTTATTGACAAATATTTATTGCTCTAATAAGGTTTGGTAATAAATGAATCAATGCATTTTTATTTATTTATAAGAAAATTGATGTTATATATTTTTTATCATTTTATTGGTTTATATTACAAAATGAATACACTTTCCTGCCAATGGAGAAAAAAAACTATAGGATCTCATCTGATTATTTACAGTACTATGGAGACCCCCTGAAAATCAACTACCAGGAGAGATGCATTATGGAAAATTTTGATATTATATGAAAAAACCTATAAATACCAGTAAATAAAAATGAGAGATCAATCTATAAAATTTACACTGTAGTGTAAAATCAGTTTTGTTTTTATCCAAAATTACCATTTTTTAGTACCTATCTATCCAAGGATGACAGGATAGAAAAACGTTATCTAGGAGTCTGCCTTAGACAGAGTCAGGTCTACTCCAAAATTAGTAGAAGGTATGAATATATGTTAAACTAAAATATAAAAGGAAAAACAAACTGCATTTTTTTTTTTTAATTCAGTTTAAAAAAAATTGAAATTTGCAATATTAAATTCTGGAATGTCCAACTAAAAATTTGTTTAAAACATATGAATTGCATTTTTTCAATTTCAAAAAAATATGCTTTTAATATATGTCCCAGTAAAATTTTGAGTGATTTCCCAGAATCTTATTCAATAAAGGAAGCTTTTGCAAAGGATGTTTAAGTGTTTCATATATAAATAAATAAATAATATATTGGTATTGAATAGAAATGATAGAAATATTTTTTTTAAAACATCATAAGCATGAAAGTATTATAGTGACTGTAAGTACTTGTTTTTGACAAAGAGTTACTTAGAGGTTTTTATGTGATTATACGTTCAACTATCAAAAGAATTAAGAAGATTAAGACAATTCAAAATATACCTTTAATATTTGAGATAAATATTTTCCAAAATTGATTGATTTGACTGTGATAATTTTAATCTTCAGAAAACTTGAATAATAATTCTACAAATCATTAAATGAATTCACATTTGTGAATCATATAATCAATAAATTTTGTTTGTTAGATATTGCATTGCCATATAAAATTTAGATGAACAATGTATTAGTTAATCATGTTTTCATGAATAGTTTAATAAATTATTACAATAGTAAATATACCAAATCTAATCTTAAAACTCTGTTGGAAATCTGGATAGTATATTTTTATTCAATATTTAAAGTTATAGTGTGATAGATAAATAAGAATGAATACATATTAAATCTTTGTTAGTAAAGAGAGATTTCATTTTAAAATATAAATATTAAGTTATATTTCTTCATTTGTGATTTTTATTTTAAAGTTCCATTTCAATTCATGTTTGAGTAAATCTATCTTGAAGAAATAGTACATTTTTCAGAATAAAGATTGTTTATATTTGGTTCACCAAATACTATGTGTTAAAATATATACTATAATTAATTTAAAATTATGAGTTGAGATTTGCTGTTGTGTTATAATTTATAGACCCGTTCCACTAGCATGATGGACAAATGTTAAAATACTGTATTGCATAGGTGGTTGTAAAATAAACTTTACAGTAATAAAATTTGAATTCACACTTGGGTGGATAAAGAATGTGACAAATTATAAACATTAAATTTATAATTTTGAAAAAGTTAATTCAGTTATATATTCAAATTAAACGTAAGATGAAATATTGCAATCCATCTCCTGTAATTTGTATGCTGTATTGTCACACATACCATGAGTTTTTACACCAAATGTAGATATAATCAATACACCATACTCTACATATCCTTTTAAAATAAACTGAAAACATTTATCTTTAATATTTGTTGTTATATGGAAATAGTTCATATTATAAATATTTATCTATAATATTTGCTGATTTGTATTTATTATTATTATATTATTTTGTTATTTACATTAAATACACAATTTTGTTATATTTATTGGGTTATATGGTATTATTCTTTGACAGCATTTGATACTATTTAAGTTCAGATGAAGACATCACAGTGCTGATTCATTTAAAATTATTTAAATACTTTATTATATTTGCTATGTGAACCCACTGAGTTTAAAATAGAATACATACATAAAAATCATTGATGCACATATTCATGTTTATTAAAGAAAATCCCTGAAATAATTATAATGTCTTAATAAATATCTATTAATAGGAACTCTGAGAATATGTTGTTAACGAATAGATAAAGCAAAATTATATAAGCATGAAATCATTTAATAATATACCAACGATTGTTGAAATATTATAAAAATTATATATTTTAAAAGTTTAATAGTCAATATTAAAATCTTGAGAAATTACATATTTTACATTGATTATTTATTTTGTTTGGGAAATCTGAAGTGAACATATTTATGTGGGTTAGAGTCTTATAAAGGCTCAACCATATGCGAATGTATTTTCAGTACACACAAATGCAATAGAAAATGCCTTAAAGATTCTCATACTTCAATTTTCGTTTTAGCACAGTTAATCTCTTACTCACTAAGTTGCTCCAAATAAATTTAGATTGGCATGTTATAATATAAATATAACTCCATCGCAAATATCCTCTGAGCCTATTGATAAATCATTGGGGTTAACTTTTGATATTTTAATTTTTTTCCCAGCATGAAGGATATTCAATATTTTATTGTTTCTATTGTTTTTTGTTTCCAAGGTGGCTTTGTCATCATTATATATAAGGAGTTTTAAGCTCTATTTTAATAAAATCTATAAATATAAAAAAATGTTGTTTAAATTCAGCTGTGTAAATTTGAAATTTTATTGAAAGTGAATCGATAAATGCCTTTAGAGTATTGTAAAATATTTTCCAGCTGTTGTCAAGCCATAATTTAAATTGAAAAACTCACCCATTTTTGATTTTTTTGTATTTATATTTTTTTAAATACATGCATCTTTTATGATTTTATATTACAAAAGTAAAATTCTTCTTTGAGGTGGATAATATTTATATTTAAAAGACTTTTATAAAAGAATGAAAGATAAAATATTTTCTTTCAACAATCTACTTGTTGTTTTTCTTTGTTGTTAAGTGATGTCCAAAGATTACTATCACTATGTTTGATTGTTCATGGAATTATTGTTATAAAATTTACTAAGTAATCTTCATTACAACAAAATTCATTTAAATAATTATTTTATAAGTACACATATATGCATAATCACATTTACACATGTATAATATCTGTTTATTAATTATTTGGTACTAATTACTTAGCCGGGTTTGGTCACTTGATGGCATTGTTGCCAGTCAAAAACAATACAATGCAACATTACTGGGCCATGATTTTTAAAATATGGTGACTTTTTTTGCCTATACGGCAATTTTTTTTTGGCTTTATTTGTATTATGTGATTTCTATTTAGCGATTTTTAAAAACAAATTTTACTATTAATTAAATTTTTTTATCCTTTTATTTTTTTCTACTACATCTTTAATTTTTTATTTTTAGGGTTTTTTTGTTCCTTCCTACTAACAAATTACAATAATCAAAATTATACACAAACACATCTTTACTGCTGATATAGTTTTCAAACCAATTTCTATTAACTTTTTTTTAAATAAAACCAAGCAAAAAGAACTTTTGTCTCATTGATGACAAAGTATTTCTCAACCCACCTCCCTCCACCCCACCCCAAAAAATAAAAATAAGATCAAAACTTTTGACTTTTTCAACTCTTGCTTTTTTTTCTTTTTTGTACTGATTTATGTCATAGAATCACAACCTTTTGTTTGGAAATGTGTGTGAATCAAATACCTTGCCACAGTGTACCATTTTATTTGTCTCATATATTTTCTCATGAAAGCATGAGTGTTCATGTGAGCTCAGCTGAATCCTGTTTGGCCATATCCCTTTGCCAATGTTTTGACATTCCAAGTTGTGTAGCGAATAGTAGGGATGGTATGACAATTCTTAGTGAGTCATATTGTAAGATTTAAGTAGAAATAAAATTACTCTGCTATGGAGATTTCAAAAATTGTGGCCAGTTATAGTAGCCAACTGTGAATTATATGAATTCACATAAAGTGTCACAAACCACAAAATATGCCATAATATTTCTGTGCAATGCCATCAAATGGCCTGCAATGGCTAAGATAAGCAGAACTGTTTTCTTAGCTGTAGGTCTAGGCCATGTAAAAGGCATTTATAGGTGGTCTTGACTAGCCAAAATGCCATCAAATGCCAAGCCCAGATAAGTAATGAGTACCAATTATTTTATGAAGTGTATGTATAAAATAATTTTTTTATGTAGCAAATTTAAGTTATGGCTTTTACCTTGAAATGTTTAATGTTGCTTTAATTTTTTTTTCATTATTTTTCATAAATTTGAATAATATCTTGAAGTAACAGATAATGCATTTACATTTAAAAAGCTATCAATTATATTACATCATTATTATTTCTACTTTTATCTTTATGACTATCAAAATATATAAGATAAAAATGAAGTATTTTGTAAATTAGAAGTTTGTATAGATCAGTGGTAGTCAACCTGGTCCCTAGTGGAGGTTCCAGCCTTCATGGTGGGCAGTAGAGGTTTTGTCCGACACTGAAGCACTTTCTTTTTTTTTTAATTTAATTGACTTTTTAAAAAAATTTCATAGAGATTTATATGCTTTAGCTTGCTGTAACTCTGCTTTATAAATTTTATCAAGTAAGGTTACTTCTCTACTTTATAAATCACCATTACTATGGAACTGGTGGGCAGTTATAAAATTTTACTACTAACAGAGATACAAAAGTGGGCAGTAGGTATAAAAAAATTGACTACCCCTGGTATAGGTGATAAAAAAAATTAATAGTGCATATTTCAACTAAAATTGGTGGTGTATAACCCAATGTACACACCCCTTCACTAAAGAATTTTTTTAAATTTTACTTTATGCTTAATGTCTAAGCTCTAAATATATTACTACCATAAAGGTTAGCATTTAAAACAGCGACTCGAAATAAATTCATGTGTAAATAATACATTCTTATCACTATCATTTTTATTTCTTAGTAGTAACTATGTTATCACACTAAGTTTTATAATAATAGATTCCACTGTATATTCTGGTAAATGCTGTATTTAAACCTCTAACCTTGCTAACAATTGTGGAATTTACATTCTGGTTTATTGTTATATCCTCAAAGTTTTTATCTAAGATTTTTCTTGTTATTATCTCTATAAGTATGGACTACATCTTTAGTATGGGAATTACTTTGTCATCAAAAGAATTTGCTTGCAATCCATCAAAATTTGATGTATAGGTTGAATGGGCTTTGCAAGAATACTATTTTACAATGATTGACCACATCAAAAAAAAATTACCTTTTCATTTGTTTGATCAAGGTAACATTACCTTCTTTCAAACTAACATAATTGGAGTATTCGAATTCTAAGCCAAGTAAATATAATGATCAGAAATAGTAACAACAATAAAATGATTCCACAGCAGAAAAATTTTATTAAGATGCTCCCTTAAGTTAAGTTTTTCCATGTCATCATTTGGGGCATTTCGTACAAAGTTACTTTTCTTTTTGTCACAGTTTTATTATAGCACTTCCTATTCAAATGCTTTTCAGTAATGTATGCATAAATATTATGGTCATTATTATAAACACTGTGAACTGGAATCTCATCACTACACCTACAAGATATATGGGTATATAGAAATTTTTTGATATTTATTTTTTTATAATTAATAGTTATTATTGTATTCATATTATTGACTAATTAATGAACTATAATTTATGATTCACCAAAATATTGGTTAAAATTATTTATTACTATTTTCTCTGTGGGTTTTAATGGCAGTTTCAAGAGCTAAATGTTTGTAGACTGATTTTTAGGGAAATAACCAAAATCTTAGTTTCATTATTTGCAGAGAGTATTGATTTCAATCTTTCAGATGCAAGCCCAAAGTCACATAACCTCCCAAGCAATTAATAGTTATATTTTGGAAATATAATAAACTATTATTAAATATTGAATATAAAATCCGTTTTTTTTCTCCAGAAATAGTTAGCTGATCATGGCTTTAAATTTTTCTGTGGCTATGTGGTGTGCAAGGCTTTTTCATAAACATAAAATTAACACTTCAGTTTGTATAATTGCATTTATCTTCTTTAATATTTACGCTTAAGTAAAAAAAAAATCGTTTAATGTTATTTGAACGATTTTAAAATGTTTTATATCACAAATAATTTAGTTATAATTTTAATTATACATTAAATTCTTTTGTTATTGCAATTCTTGCTAATATTTTTAAAAAAGAACATTTTAACATCCGTTGTTCTATATCTATTCTAAAATTAAGAAAAGCACGATTTTAATATCTATTTTGATTTTTGTTAATGGAAATATAGTTACCACGCCTTTCAATTATATTCTGAAATCCGAAAAAATAATAATAATAACGAAAATTACACTTAATACATCGAGCTATCCAGCTTTTGCAATATCAAAATTGATCGCCAAGACTTATTTTTCAATAATTACCTTCGGTTAGTTTACTTCCTGTAAAATATACGCCTTCTTAAATTGCCAATTGCCGATGTGGATTATTAACTAGTAAGACTTGCAAATAAAGAAAAACCCTAAGGGAATACTGTATCTTATATTCTATTTTTATGCTTTAAATTTACTTGTCAGCTGCAAACTTGTTAAACTTTAATTCTTTGTTACTACATTATTATTATTATTAAAAACTTTATTTTTTGTTAAATAAAGCTTCTTATTTTTCTTATAAAAATTTTGACAATCAATATTAGTTACAACAGCTTTCACATTTTTCTTCGCAAAATGCTAAATTTATATATATATTAGTCATGAAAAAACGTATTTTTTAATATATAACCATAAAGAGTTTATATTTAATAACTGTAGTTGGGAAAATTTGCATCGAAATAAAGTCGGAATAGTCCAAACTATAAACATGGCTTAGTGCAATTATAGTAAGAAAGACCTGAAATCTAAAAGGATTTTAGAAGATGAACTTATAAACTAAATTTATCTACATGCAACCTACTATTTCTGGGTGTTTTATTAATAACAAATTATATACAAATATTAATATATTTACAATACAATAAATTTGTCACATAGACAAAAGTATGATGAACCATCAACTATATTGGTAATAAGTTGTTTAACTCCAGTAAAGAATGATCCACATTTGAACAGCATCATACTCTAACATTGCATAACCATTATGTCTAAACTCATGAAGAGTCCACATATTCATTTTCAAGAACGAAATCTGATCGGGAGTGTTAGTAAAATTAAAGATTCAAAAACTATGAGAGAGCACAACTGAAGTAGATTGTAAATTGCCAAACTTTGGTCACAATGTTCATGGGTAAAAATTTGAGAAAGTATAGGTATGAGTTGAATGATTCTTTGTTATTACTTTTGAGTACATTCTATTTCTTATTCGTGAATATTATGGAACAAAGTGTAAGGCTCATGGTTCTTAGTGTGTGAATAATTACAGATGCATTATAGGGCTAAATGTATTTTATATATTTTTAAGCAATTGATTTGTACACTTATGAAACATGAATAAGCATAGAGATGAGTACTATAAATAGGTATGGAAAAAATGTAACATTTTTTTTCAGATAATTATTGCCCAAAACATGTGTAGGTTCAAAATTTAGTTTGAAAAAGCCATTAAAAAAAATGTTGGTTGAAATTATATCCTGTAATTAATTAAAGAAATTTCAACCACGATCGAGAAGCACAAAAGTTTTTGAATTTAGTTTGAGTCTTAGCAACTGGTAGGATTATCCACAGATATCTGGATGAATGTCATCTTATGCCAATGAAAGATTTAATATTAGACTGGACTAATACATCATCATGTTCAATGGCATTATCTGTGAAAATAAATCATTTGATATATAAAAGTAAAACAAACAATGTATTGGAGGGATTATGGTGCTATGTATTGAATTAATAAGGGTGGCAATATTCATTTTAGTCTTAACATAAGTTACAAAAGATTGGGGATATATTAAATTGTGTCATTCCTTGTGTATAGGAAAGAGTGTTATTCTGTTATATAGAAGATGTGAAGATGATCCCCATATGTATGCTTCTATTACAGACATAAGTTTATCATAACTGGTGCTAAAAAGTCATGTCCATAGGTTATAATGGGAAAAACATCTATTACAAATAGCATTCACCCTATGAACTTTCACAATGAGATGAAGCATTTGGGGGCAGAATTCTTTTATTTTTATACTGAATGTGTTCATGGAAATACTGCTTAAATGAAGGTTTAATTTCATTTTAGATATTAATTGGGATGATAAGAAGGGGGTGATGTTATCCATGAATAAAAATAGTTGTTTGTGGCCTATTGACAGTTGCTACAAAGATAACTTGCAGATTTATATTGTGGAATCAGTTGATGTTTGGAATTTATTTAAAATATTGAGAATAATGGAAATATTTTGAAGACTTCTAAGAATTATTAAGACATTGTAGTTAAATATATGACTTGCACAGTAATTCCAAAATGAGGATGGAAAATACTTTGATTGCATTGTTTAATTTCCTTAATCAGAGGACCTATATACATTTACACATAGTAATTATGCAAGTGATGAGCCCTGTGGAATTCTATGACTATGTTTGAAAGATGTTGACAGTCATTTCTAATTCTTCAGTTTTATTGATCTATTAATAAGATAATTCTGGATAGCAATAATCAGATTACTATATTAAGACAGATGTTTGTGTAGGGCAGTGAAAAGACATTTCCAAGTGATTAGATCTAAAGCTGCCTTAAAGTCAATTTGACATGCAATATAATCTGTAAGTTTTTTGGGGTTTTTTTGGTAGAAAGATTTATTCTTGTACTAAAAGAATAGTTTGTGAAGTATTGTGACCTTTTACTACATAATGGAAAGGTGATAATTTTGACAGAATAAGTTCATTCCATTTTTTTAATTATTCTTGTAAAGATTTTTGAGAAATGTTCAAAATCATAATAAGATGCAAGTTATTTAAATAGTATACTGTATTCACATTTTTCTGAGACAAAATATTATGTTGGCAGAAAATATGGAGATGTTAAGATTGTTCAAGCTGAATTGATTGTAGAATTTATGGAGAATAGTAATTATAACATAATCATGCTGCCTTAAGATATTAGGTGGAATAAGATCTGAAGCTATGGGTAATCCAATTATTTCATTTCTTGGTATATTTGTTGTTCTGTATTAAAATATTCTTGAGGAGATAGTATACTGAATTTAATAGTGGGCAAATATTAATCAGCTGCCTTTAAATTGGATATTAGGTGCTCAAAAATTTCCATGTCAACATTGGTAAAAAAAAAAATGAATGTCATCTTTTGGTAAAAGAGGCATTCCAAAAGTTTGAGATGTAGTTGTCCTTGCATAATTTACAGAAGTTCTTAAGAGCTTTGAGAGATTTGGTATTATTGTTTTTTATCTATATATTATTGCATTCAGGTTGTAAAGCATGATCAACTGGTGTGCTTTATTGTAAAGATTGCAGATAAAAGATTTGACAATATTCATTTGCAAAATGATTTGCAGTGTTTTATCTAATTGGTTGAAGCAGTTGTTTAAAAAACTTTTGAAGACAAATCAAATTTTAACTGGAGAAAGATACTGCAGTGGATGAAAATAATGGCCTGCAATGATTGCATTAGAAAATCCATTTACATTAATATAAATTCTACAGAAACCTGTTGTTTAAATATAACCATATAGAATGGGGTTTTATTTTTGATTCTGTATAATTTGAGAATCACACAAGCCTGGTCTGAAAATGAAAAGCTGGTTACATAACATTAATATTTTTAAATCAGATGGAGATAAAAAAAGAGATTGGTGAAAGGTGAGATATGCCCTCCAATAAATGAAACTACCCCAAAAAGGTACAATAATGAAAGTGGCTGAAAGCAGTAGCAAGGTGAATTGATTAGGGAAATAAGGAGTGCCATGCTTTTTTTTACTTAAGTATATTAATTTGAGATAAAATTTATGTGACTGATGATTAAAGAAGGGAATAATTACATTAACAAATATGCCTACTATGTTTGCTTTGTTAATGAAATTTTGGACTTATCAGAACATTTATGCCCTGCACTGGTCTGATGTTTCATTTAAGTATAAAAATACAGTCTTTATTTACAGCATTAATGATATCTAGTTGATTTGATTATGAAGTTTTTATTTATATTACAACAAACATATCACAATAGTGATTCATCAGAAATTGAGTCAGCTGTGTAATTCTTTTCTGTCAGTTTAGGCTATACTCATTGATTGTAGCAATCACTTTTTGTTAGTATGCCTAAAGCTCATATCAAGTATTTTGATTTTTTCATTCCTCTCAGAAAATGAAAGGGTAATTAAATGGCCTGATAATGCTAAAATAACATGAGTTCTGCAATAGTGCTATAGTGACTAAAATGGAACAAGCTTGGATATAACACCAATAACAACAGATACTTCTATCTTACTAATTATTTTCTGATTACCTACTTAACTTAATTTTTTAGCCAAAAACAAAACTGCAAGGTAGTAAAATCTATGAGTGATAAAAACTGAGTCAACCTTTCAAAGTTTGTGTTTCCTGATACAGTAGGAAAAGATTGGTGGAAGGTGAATGGTGTAACACAGAGATGGAAACAGTTATTTACATAAAGTCTAAATATAAAAATGAACTAAAGAAGAAAAGAGTCATAAAGAAAACTGCTAAAATTTTGAGATAACTCCTGAAATATAAAAATAATTATGAGACATGTAATATTAACAGCATTAGGAATTACATTAATGATAAAAATCTAGTTTTTTGCAAAGAAGACAAGGGAAATTGGTTAGTAAAAAATGAAAGAGTTTGGTGAAATAATTAACAGCAAATCCATAGTTTACATTTTATTGAAATAAAAGGACTTAATTTGAAAGCTAAAAAAGATAAATATATTGCTTCAATTCTAAGGAAATACTGAAGTAAAGCACTTTCAAATTCTGAACACTTCAAAATATATTTCCTAGCTGCCACTGTTTCTAAGATTTTCACTAATATAAAGCTTCACAAAGAAAAATTCCTTTTTAGACTGCTAATTGACTTTAGTGGCTCATATTTTTATAATTCAGTGAAAATTATCACATCCTGGCTTATAGATGACCTGGGTTTTAGGTCATACACTATAAAATCTACATACGAATTTGTGGAGAAAATTCGAAATTTTAAAATAAATAAGAGTCACAAAACTGCTCCTCTAGGTATTTAAGATATTATATGGGTTTTTTCCCTTGTATTAAGTCAATTAAAGTTATGGATGAAATGTTGCAGTAAGTTATATATAGCATTCAGTAAAAAGAATTTATTATAAAAATACTAAATTGGATTAGTGAAGAGATAGTTTCAACAATAAATAACAAAATTTATAAAATGAATCATGGATAGCCAATTGGGATACCATTTAGTGGAGTATACTGCAGCTTGTATTGGTTTAAATTTGAAAACCTAATTATTCCAAAAATCGAATATGTCCAAAATAATTTTATATTCAAGGTATGTGGATGATACACTACTATGTGTGGATAAAGAAATAATCAATTAAATTTATCTAGAGTTATCTCTGATAACTTTCTTGGCATAGACTATTGATAAGGCAGATGAACATCATAATATCAAATTTTTAGACTTAAATATCAAAAGAAGAATAATGCATTTGATTTTAGGGAATTGAAATCCTTAAATGAGAGACACATTATATATCCTAATTTTATAACTCTCTGGTCTCATAAATATGCAGGACTGAAAGGTTTTTTTCAATGAAACTTAAAATTATGCAAGTTCAAAGCAGATTGTAGATAAAACTTAAAATTATACAAAAAGATCTAGTTAACACAGGGTATAATTCTAAAAAAATAAATTCAAATTTTAGCTCATTTCTGTAGAAAAAATTATGCACCCCATAAATTTCCAATCTTAGGATACAAAATGGACTAGTCTCCCTTACTTCTACAAAATCATACAAAATTAAAAAAATTATGTACCAATAAATACAGCATCAGTTTTTTGTCATCTCCTTTATTATATAAATTGCTAAACAACACCAAAAATAAAATAATTAAAGAGACTGCATACCTAGTATAAAGAGTCAAATTGCTTAAATGCCTACTACAGAGAAACTAGAGCTGACATATCCACAAGACATGCCCAGCATAATTACCTATACAACAAGGCTAAGAAAGACAGAGATCACTTATCAATATTTTTGGATCATGAACTACAGTCATACCATAACTTTTATCTCTTTGTGACTGACCTTGCTTACTCTGAGAGAGAGGACAGAAAGAAAAAGGCAAAGGAGGTGTTGTCTATAGACAAAGATATGCATGTGATAAATAAATAAAAAAAAACGAACACCCCACTTTCCAAAAAATGCCATTTATAACTTTCTTTACAGTTATTACAATGCAAATTAACTTCTAAATTTCAATTTTCATGCTAATTTTATTAATAATATGCAAAACAATTTTAAAATGAGACTTTAATAAACTTTAATTATATAATGCTATGACTATGATACATTTAATATTGAAAGCATTTAACTGAATAAAATAAATATTTATAACATCAGATAAAAACTTTTCTGTTATTAAATATATAAGCATTTACTAAATCATTACAGTTAGTGCAGAAAATGGGTAAAAAAGTAATATAGAACTACTTATTTATTGTAATTTTAAAAAGCCCAAGTGATCAATTGAATTATTTTTCAACTTATTCCTTGACCAAATTTATATTTTCATTTTTATGTTTTAAACATATCATTTACACAAATATTATTTCAATTTTGCAAATACAGTGGATTAACAAACCATGCTTGAAATATTAAGCTGGATTCCAAGAAATTATAAAAGATCTAGAAAGAGACTACATGTGAGATGGATGGATGAAATAAGAAAATGTGCAGGAATGTTGTGGAGAAGAGAGGCTAGAGATCAGAGAATATGGATTGAACATGGAGAGACCTTTACCCTTCAGTGTGGATTGATAATGATTGACAATTATGATGATGACATATATATATATGTTTTTACATGTGTGTGTAAATAAAATTTAAAAAATAATGTAATTATTAATAAAAAATTAAGGGGACCCAATTATATATATTTTGCTGATGGTGTGTGTACTAATGCTTTTTATTGAAGCAAGAAAAAATTGAATAAATTAATTATAGTATTTTTACTTTTAAAATAATGTTTTGAGTGATTTTCTTTTTTTTAATAACCTTTTTTTTATAAAAACATAGTAAATTAGTCTAAGAAATTAGAATCTCCTTAATTTTTTTTTTTTTTTGTCTTTTGTAAATATTTTCTCTTAGAAAATGATTTTTTATGCAAAATGTTGCACATCAAATTCAGGAAGGATAGTAAATGAAGAATAAATTGTATGTGCTTTTAACATAAACTGAAGAAGTTTTATCAATATTTCTATATAATCATGTATGGAGCTCAGAAAGTTAAAAAATAGCATCATAAAATTTGACAACTTTAATGTTTTATTTTATTTATATTTTTGTTTGTTTGTTTACAGTTTTTTTCTTTAAATAGCATATATTTGAAGTTATGAATTGCAGTTCAAATCTCCACTGTGAAGAAAAAAATATTAAACTGAGATATATAATATGATTAATAAAAACAACAACATTTTTCTTATAGTATAATTACTGCAACCACCAATACAAATATTAAATTTAAAAAAAATTAACACAATATTTAAAACCAAGACAAATTATTTTTCAGATGACATAAAACTATGAAAATTGAAAATAAAATAAAGAATTTATTTAAAAGCACTATCAATCATTCTTATGCAGAGACAACACAAAAACACTAAAGATTTTGCCATCAAAGGAACACTAAACTGGAAAAGTAGCATTATTGTGTAAAAGCAAGTGAATTAATGCCAATTCAACCAACAGTGTCATCTACACATTCCATTCAACATATGGATAGATCAATTAATTATTTAATCATGCAGTCATATTCTCATCTTATTTAAGTAAATAGTATAATTTAGTAGCTTAAATCATAGCTTATTTTATGAAAAGAGAGAGAGAGAGTTCTTCATATTGCTAAAATGTCTTGACATTATTATTAAGTCATGAAAACAATATAGGTGTTATGAAACTTAAATTCATTTAGATTAAATCTTAAATTGCCTAAAAGTTTTTTTGTTATCAAATTATGGGCTATTAAGGTATTAAAAACTGAAGGTGAAGTTTTACTTGATGATTGCATTAGAATATATAATTTTAAAAGTTAGAATTTTGGAGATTAAGAGTTTTTACATTTGATAATATTCAGCACTAATATTAATCTTAACTGATCTGATAAGCTACTATTTTTGTGAATTCATTACATAAGAAACCAATAAATGAAAATTTATAAATTGTTGTAAGCAAAGGTTTTTAAATAAGACATTGCAATGATGAAATTTTTTAACTAGAAGGATAATTAATATACTTGGAAAAATTTTGTCTAGAGTTATTCATTATTGGAAGGTTAATAACTCTAATTCCAATGATAACTTTTATGTAAAAAAAGCATTAAAAGATTTTTATTTACAAAAATTTCCAAGAATACATTAAAAGAATTTCAATACATGTCAAGAGTGGAGAATATCAGCTTACCTTTTCATAGTGAACTGTCAATATGAAAAACAAGATAAGATTTTGTGATGATTTTAGTATTTTTAATAGTTTTATGCAAAATGGTTAAGATATAAATCAAATTTACTTAGAGCAGTAGTAATGAAATAATAATCGGTTATGTTTCTCAAAGTTAGTATTATCATGATTTCCATATAAATCAACTTATTTATATAACTATTATAATAACAAATGGTTGTTTATGTTAGATTTGTTTAACTATTATGTGGAAGAAAAATATATTGAGTTATATATTATACCTTTGCTGTAGATAGTTGATAATTTGTAGTAAGATAGAGAGTAGTTAAATTAGATTCCTTTTTTATAACTATAACAATGATGTTTTAAGATGAGTAATAAATTTTTGCATAAAGTAATGTAGCAACAAATGGCTTTTTTATTTTGTCAGTTGACCTTTTTTTGCATAAAAGGCAGAAATATCTTCAATGGAATGGTAACTTATTTTTAAAAATGATTTCAAATATTTCCAAGCATATGATTAAAATACAAACTTGAAATCTGCCTTTTAAATTTTTTTAATTATTTCGTTAAAAAAATATTAGTTGTGATATTATTTTATTCATACAAATTTTTAAAAATTTAATAATTATTTCTTTTTATTTAAAAACATCATTTATTTATTATATGCAATTATATATAGACACAGATATATAATAAGCCTATGTTTCAGTTATTATATGCAATTATGTACAATCATTAGAACATAACATATTAGTAATACATTGTTATCAACAGACAATACAAATTCTACAAAACATTGCATTTAGTAAAATATATATATAGTACCATTGTGATCTAAATATAAATCGGGAAATAGTATATTTTAAAAAAAAATTGTATAGCTTATTTTATTATGATACTCAATTGATTAGTTTGCTTTATTAATGAATAATGATTGACGATACATCTTAGTGTAATGTGACACATAATTTTAAATTTTTCTTTTTAACAGATGGTATATTTAATTGTTAGTATATTTTTTATAGCTATAAAATATAAAATTTAATATTCTATTCTTAGAAAAATCTGAGGAAGCGAAATAATATTGATATATTCATTTGTTGATGTTTTGTTTAATGCATACATTTCACAAAGAATACATAAACATAAACAAAACAGTCATTATTTAGAGCAGAGGTTTTTAACCTATGGGTCATGACCCCTTTGAGGGTTGAACAACCTCTTATCAGGGGTCACCCACAATCAGATACACTAACATATGGGTATTCGGTGTGATGTCATTATTGTGCCAACTTCATTACAGACATCTCATCAACTACAATGTATGTGACAGGATTAACACTATAATGTATTTATGCAGACCAGTCAGATATATGTAGAGAGCACTGTGTTAAAAGCAGCTAATATGTTGAAGGCAGCAGTATTGGAAATAAAACTACACTTAATGAACTATAAGTATTAGCTAAATTTAAAACCATCAACTACTGCAAAAAATATCTATAACATGGAAACTTAATTTGAATGCTGATCTTTTTATTTTATATTCAGTGGTGGTTGATGTGAATACTGCCTCCTTATAATAGTAACAGGTATGTAAAAAAACAGCATCGAGAATGGTGAATCATAGGAAACCTTAATGAATTGTATTGACTGAACTATGCCATGTATCATCTTTTGTATTATTAAAGTTATTGTTATATATTATTTTCATTAGCAAACCATCCTATGACAATGGATCATGTAGAGAAGAATGTTTAGAAAAAAATATATTGTGAGGACTTTTTGCAGTATGGTTTTACCTCAATAATTACAGCAGGAATTGAGAAACCACTATATGTTATTTGTTTTGAAGTTCTATCTGCCAAATCTATGAAGCTGAACAAACTAAAATGCCATTTTGATAGCAAGCATTCAAGCTTTGATGGCAAGAATACCAACTATTTTAAAAGCAAAGCTGGTGGATTCAAGAAAGTCAAATTTGACACTGATGGAAAATGCTATAAACAAAACATAGCATCCATTGAAAGTTCATATTTACTGATGTACATTCACCAGAGCTATGAAACCTCACACCATTGCTAAGTATTTACTATTTCCAACTGCCAAAGACATTGTTCAAGTTATGAGCAGAGACAAATTTCTTATAAAATTGAGTGCAATTTCCTTATATAATGACACTGTTCACAGAAAAATAGATTATATGTCTGCTAATATTCTTGATCAGATAATCCAGGAAATTAAACCTGCACCACTTCCAATATTTAGTATACAGCTTGATGAATCTGCAGATGTTGCAAATTGCTCACAGTTACTGGTTTATGTGAGATATATTAATGATGGTGACTTTAAAGAAGAGTTTCTTTTTTGCAATCATTTTGAAAATAAAAACTCCTACACATGATGTATTTGACACAGTTGGTTCATTTCAAAAAGAATATAAGATCCCATGGGAAAATGTGTGTGGTGTTTGCACAGATGGTGCTCTAGAAATACTAGGATGTTGATCGGATTTTAATATTTAGTACTAAATAAGTCACCAAAGGTCATTGGAATTCACTGTGTGATTCATCTGCAAATATTAGCAACAAAGATACTGCCACAAGAGTTACAAAAAATAATGATAAGCATCATAATTTGTGTCAATTTTATAAAAGCAAGCCCTTTAAAATGTTGACTATTTTTGTAACTGTGTAACAAGTTGGATGCTTTGAACAATGTTCTGCTATTTCACACTGAAGTAAGATGGTTGTTGAGAGAACAAAATTTGAAATGTGTTTTTAAGCTTCATGATGAACTCAAAACATTTTTAATCAGGAAGCAAGACCACAGTTTGAAGTACTTTTTGGTGACAAAATTAACTGCAGAAAATAGCTTACTTGATTGACATCTTTGCCATCTTGAATGAATTAAATTTATCACTGCAAAGACCAAATGCAACATGCCTCAATTTGTCTGAAAAGATATGATCATTCCAAATGAAATTTCAGCTTTGCAAAAAATATTGAATGAAAATAAATTTTACATTTTGCCTACCTTATCTGCTTTCTTTGAGGAATGTGTCACTGAACCAAACAAAAACATTACAATGATAATTTCTGTGAAAAACACTTGCACATGCTTTTAAATGAAATTTCATCATATTTTCCAAATCTACCTGACACTCCATTTGTACTTTCCAGAAGCCCATTCGCAGACAAAGTTGAAGATGTTCCTGAGACAGTAAAAGAGGAGTTTATTAAACTTATTAATAATGATGTGCCAAGAACTGATTTTTCTACAATGCCAGTTACAAAATTCTGGGTCAAGTATTTGCAGTTATATCCTACTCCATCTGAAACAGTGTTGCACCTTTTTTCCATTTCCAACAACATATCTTTGTGAAACAGGTTTTTCCAGCTTGTTGCTTATAAAGTCTAAATACAGAAGATGATCTGCTTTGCGCCTTTGCAAAGACTGCCCCAAGAATTTCTGATCTGATGAGAAAGCAACAATCTCAACCTTCACACTGACCTTGGCTTTTTACACATACTGTCACAAAATGTAACAATATAGTTTGCTGTTATTATATTAAGACTATTACCGTACTTCAAAAAAAATTCATTTGTTTATAATTAAAAATAAATATTTTACAATGTATAATTACATATTATTTTTGTGATTAATCATTATGCTTTAATTATGTTCAATTTGTAATAATGAAAATACTTTCTACATATCAGATAATCACATTACAATTCATAACAGTAGTAACATTACAGTTATTAAGTAGAAACAAAATAATTTTAAAGTTGGGGGCACCACAATCTAAGGGACCTGTATTAAAGAGTCATGGCATTAGGAAGATTGAAAATCACTGATTTAAAGTGTATGTATCTCTATATTTAAATAAATGAGAGAGAAATAAATTATATATAATTAAACATTATATATATATATATATAAGTATTTATTTGTTTAAGAAGGTTTATTTAAATTTCTTTGTATCAATAATTTGACATCTGTGATCAATTTGTAATCTTTAGTGTCTATATCAATACTTGGACCATAAATAAATGTGGATTTTACTTTTATTGTTAAAGAGGGTTGCTTTGACAATAGTTTGATTTTGTTGATTATTATTGATATTGGGATTGTCTAAATGTTGTCTGGTTTTAATGATTACTTATAAACTCATTCAGTCTTGGGGGTTATTACACTTATTATTTCAGTAATACTAGGGATGCATTTTGGAAAATTATAATTGCAGTTTGTAATGCTATAAGTGTCTATTTATTAGTCTGCACTGGAAACATGCTATATTTATCTATTTAAGGTTTATTTAAACTTCTTTGTAGCAATAATTTCAATCTCTGAGGTCAAGATGCAATCCTTAGTGTCTATATAAATATATAGGATCATAAATAAGGGTGGATTCCATCTTTATTTTCAAAATGAAATTGCCTTGACAATAATTTGGGTATTGTTGATTAATATGGATATTGGGATTGTTTAAGTGTTGACTGATTTTAAATAGATAATTATACAATAAATGTTTATATTTCATTCAAATTTTGATTTTAAGAATGTATTTTAATTCATAAATTTATTTTTTTAATATTCTTTAAAATGAATATTTTATTATAAAATTAAGAAAAACATTTTAAAATCATGAATGCTGATGTATTCACCAAAACTTTTTATTGAGTGGAATTTCACTTTTATTAACAAAGGCTATAACAATGAGCTGAATTTGAGTTATGGCATGAAAGCAATATCTAGCATAGTGACTTAAATGTAACCTCATCAAGAAAAAGTATTTAAGCCCCTGATTCTCTCAATCTGCATCTCGATAAACAAACTATGCAAAGTTTATGCATTATATATTTTAATATTTTGTAGTTTTACTGCAACAATGCATGGTTAAATAAACAAAACATTTGCTCAAAATATTTTTAAGTTTTGAAAGATCTTCATAATATCAGATAATAAAAATCATTTTATGGAAATACATTTTAAGTGATAAAATGTATGATTCATTATGGAAATATAATTGAAATGTTAAAATACATATTTCATTATGGAAATATAATTTAAATGATTCAATGTGTTTTAAATAATACAATAAAACTAACCAATGCTGTTATTATTGTAAGAAAAAAATGTTACATTTTAATATGTTATTATGGAATTCTTTATGTGAAAACCTGTAACTTTGTTAAAATGGATAAAACTTTTTGAATGCTATAAACTGGGATATATTTGAAATTAAACACAATTCTTGTTTAGCATATGTATTTACTAGGGAAAACCTTTGCGATTATAGTAAAATTTCTAAAGACTTTCTGAATTGTAAGTTTATCATTATTTTGTGCATGCATTTGGGAATATATATATATATATTGTAACGATATATAAATATGCCGTAACATTAATTTGAAATAAAAACTTTTAAGTTCACAAATAAAAATAAATGTATTAAAAAAAAACTAAATGCTAAAATTAAAATGTTTGTTAAATGTATATATATTCGCACAGATGCAAAACTTAAAAATATTTTTTTTTTATAAATAAAAAAAAGTATTTGAACGTATTTTTTTATAAAAAAAATACAAGATTTAAATATAAAAATATTTTAATAAAGAAATAACGTAAGTAAAAATAAAAACAGGTATTAATTAATTCCTATAATCTGTAAATGGAAATGATTGTTTATTAATTGAAAAGCAAGCTAGCCTTGGGGCTCTTGTGTAATTAAAAAGTCAGATGAAAATTAGATAAGAGAATAAAGAGAAATTAGTTTGACCAATGGAAGCACCAAGCCTCAGCCTGGACCCGAATGAAAAGGATGAATTAGTGACATTTTGTTGGTTGAATCTGTGTGGATACTATAAAAAAAATACAGTTTTCCTGACAGTTTCGAGCTTGATTTGGTGAGACGAATGATAAGATGCACTTGTCGTTCTCTCTCACTTATTTTAAAAAATGAAAAAACTGTGATACCAGAATGAAACCAGCTAATGCTACCTCCAGAACATCAGAGCAGTCTTCCAATGAAGACATTGTGGGAATTAAAAACAGGAACCTGGACTCTTCTACCGTGAGCTATGAACTTTACAATTTAAAAAAAATAATTAAGAACTTTCGTTCAAACTTTTAAGATTCAGCTAACCTAAATTTAAAAAAAAAAAACTCTTATCTGATTTTCAAATTGACAATTAATATTTAAATTATATTATATATATGTGTGTGTGTGTGTGTGTGTGACTTATGTTTCAAATTAATTATAAGTGTTTAAGTTTTACATATTTTCTTGCTAAAAGAAAAAAATCATTTCCATTTTATTAATTTTTTTTTCTTATTGTATAAATTATTTAAATGCATGAAATTTAAGTTGAGTATAGATGTTGCATGGATTCATTAGTAGTTAATTGTGTTGCTGTTTCATATTTGATTGGAATATATAGGTCATCGGTGTCATTGCGGCATCTTATGATGAATGCTACTAGGCATTTTGTATTCCCTCTGCAATTGACGTTATCAATGATTTTGTATTTTGATCGGTTATATTTATTCTGGAATGTTTTGAACCATGGAATCTATGCAGCCAATCTATACTCAACATTATAAAATAAATTTTATAAAATTCATCTGTGTAAATGTATCTAAATGGTAAATTAAAGTCGGGCATGAATGGCTTTATAGTTTTGTAAAGTTATATTAAGGCAGGGTAATCTTAGGTTATTCATTTCGTAGTTGAATTAGGTCAATGGATTGGATATATTTGTGTAATTAGTAGATGTAGTATGAGTTTCACTATGTGCAGAATCGCTGTATACACTCCACCAACCCTTTGCCTATGGATGGGATTGTAAGTTGGTAAAAAGGACCATGGTCCCTTCCTATGGAGTTTTTATTTTATTGTTCTTCTTGCCATACAGATGTAACATTCCTGTATTGGTCAAGAGTCAATGTCTTCTCTAACTATACTGTTCAGATGTCCATTCCTGACAGTATAGTATATTTGTGCTGTTGTATTTCATGCTACATTGAATACATAAATGTATCAGATGGATTGACACCAGTTTGACTGCGAACTTTTGGCCTAAGGTTAAATAAGGGATAGAATATTTTCTTTTCAAATGCAGATCTATGTAGTCTATTCATACTCGACCCTCTAAATAAAATATTAAACTCATTATTGCAATCTATTTAAAATTAAAGGTTACTATAAAAATATAAAATGTTAAATGTATTCCTTAAAATTTATTTATACGTGCGTTAATAAATGTTTGTGTGTTAATTTCTGGCAGTGGCTTTTATTTTTTTATATATACAAACTAAACAAGTTATTTCTTATCTCAGCATCTCCATGAGCTAGTGACAATGGGCTAATGGTCTAAATATTTAAATAAAGTGGAATCTTAGCAGCACGTATCTGCCTACTTTATAAATTTTTCAAGGCTCAAATGCCTAGATGGCACCCTTGTAGTGCATATTGTGTTTAGATTTGATCTTCACTTTCTTTTGGATAATATTATAATATATATATATATATATATATAAACTTAATAATTAACAGTATAAACAATATTGTAGTTTTAATTCTTTTGAAGCACTTTCGATTATGTAATAATCCTCATCAGCTTTAACTGAATTTAATTATTAAGTTTTTATATATAATATTTTCTCTAACAGGTATTGTACTATTATATATATATATATATATATATATATATATATATATATATATATATATATTACAAAGAAATCAAGTCATACATCACATGACCAAATTTAACAAGCTTGTATTACAAATGTTATATATAGAGCTCACAAAAATGCTCTTAACAAGTTTTGCAGAATATCCTAACCCCAGGCCAGTTACTGCTATTGGATTTCTCATTAGCTTAAATTACTGAGGATGCCAGTAGCAGAAACTGGTCATATATAAAAGTTGTTATAAATTAATAAATATTATTTTAATGGAATTATATTTTAAGGAACATTTATTGTATTAAATGTGATAATATGTTGAACTATTTCCATAATCTATCATTAAATGTTATATGCATAGAATATTTTAATTTTTATTTAAATTTTTCAAATACAAATAACTTGTTAACAATACCATGCAAATAAACAACATAAGTTAGTAATTATATAATGTTTTGACTAATATAATTTTCCAATCTTCTTCAGGTGTTGCTGATCAGACAATATTAGCAGAGAAGTTGAACTTACACTTTTAGATTTTTGAATATTCAATTTTAAGCAATGATGAAACTGACTGAGCTATTCCAGCAAAGATAACAGCCAGTAGAAATTTCATAAATTTATTTATGAATGTTGGTTTAAATCCTCCTGATTCCTTCAATTTCTTACATACATTTTTCTGTGAATGGGGTTAATTAGAGGCTCACAAACACTATGTATTGCTACAATGAATTGATTTATAGGATTATTTGTCATTGTCAAATGAGCAGCTTCTTTGAATTTTCTTCTTTGCATCTTAAAAAACCGAAAAAATCAGGAGAATTTAAAAGTATATAAAAGTTCTACTGAATGCTACTTTTGACAGAATACCTCAGTTGGTTAGAGTATTGTATTAAAATTTAATATTCAAGAATATAAAGGTATAAGTTTAACTGCTATGCTAATATTGTCACTGATCATGCCAGAAGCATCTGAAGATAAGTAAAAAATAATACCACTTGAAATGTTGTGTAACAACTAACTTGTGTTATCTGTTTGTGTGTTATTATTTGCAAGTTCTTTGTATCTGAAAAGTTTAAATAAATTTTAAAATGTTGTATTTGTTGGAGAAATTAAGCAGGTAGTATATTTTCATTCTCTATTTATTCATTTTAAAATTCATGTGTTTGTTTATTATACATAAAAATATAGCATAACCAAAAAGAAAAATTAACTTATACAGAAAACAAAATTTAAGTGTAATTTATTCCTTTATGCTAATTTTTGGTTTATTTAAATTTATGGTATGTTTGTTTGTTTTCTTCACATATATTAAAAACAACAGATTTTAGATATAAATATTTATGAGTAACCTTGATAACAATGTATATTTAATATACATTTAGAACATAAAATATTATGTATTTAAATTAATAAGTTTATAATTCAATAAATAAAGAAGGTCCACTGTAAAGAGAAGATTAAAACTGTAATTGTTTTTACTGTTTAGCACTGTTTTGATCAGGCCAGTCATATTCATAACTCAAAGACAGGTTTGTAGGAGAACTATCATATAAACTAATAAATATGCAATTCTGTAAATTTGCATATATCATTTGAGTGATAATGGGACACATGAGCCTTTTTTATTTATCACATGGATATTGTTTGCAATAAAACAAGTCTCTGTATTTTCTTACGCTAAGCGCAAACAACTCTATTATGAAGGGAATTGATATTATGATCCGACTCAATCATTTTATACCCCCAAAATACTGATTTTATGTTAGATTCTGTTTTAGCACATTTTTATATATACTTGGGCTGTGCTAATCTAATGGCGCTGTTGGCATGAGACTCACATTGCAGGGCGCATTGAATTATCACACGATTGATATATGTAAATTCACAGACTTGCATATTAATTAATGTACATGTTCATTCTCCCACATATCTGTCTTTGTGCTAATAATATTACTGGCCTTGTCGAAAGCAGTGCTAAGTGGCAAAACCAATTACAATTTTATTTTTTCTTGTATAGTAGACCTTTCCTATCTTTTGAATTACAAACAAATAAGAAAAAGAAATAAAATTATTGTGTTAATAAGTTTATTTTATTATTATAAAAGTAAAAAAAAAACTAACTAAACATACATAGACAATTTCGTAAATATATTTCATTATCCGTTTGAAAGTATTTACGCAAATACAATATGATTTCTTCTTGCTTCCATTAGTGTATCAATCGCAACAAATGTTCGATACGTTTTAAAATTATATAATAGATGCAGTCGATAAAAGTATAACTAGTCCTTGATCAAGTAGCTTAACCATAAATATTTCATTTGCTCCGTATTTTATTTTATATTTTAAAATATCAACTAGCTAAAATATTGAATAAAACATTTTACTTAATAATTTATTATATTATTTTTAACATTTCATTAGTTACGCTTTGTGATTACATTGAATAAATAATTAGTCAAGATTAAGTTAATGTTTTATTAATCACTATTTGATTAAACTAATATACTTATTTTATTCCTAACCGGTACAATGTGACACTTAATGTTATTGATACTTTGATAAATTATAGTTGTTTGATTCTTCGTTTGTAAATACTTTACGCTAATACAATTTGATGTACGAATACTTGGCGCAATATTACTTTAGTTTTAAAAAACTAATAAGTTATGTAAACATTCACTTTTGCATATTCATTCCATTACAGTTTTGGTAGTCCAAGTGTGACTTGAATAAAATCAATTATTGATGTTACTAATATGCATATATTTGAATATTTTATCTTTTTATACCATTACAAACTTTGACGCATTAGAGCAAGGATTAAATACAAATCAATTAATTGAGATTAACTGATATTTAATTCTGCCACAATTAACATTCAAATTGGGTCAGAGAAAATTATTTATTTATTTTATCTGTTTGAAGTCTGTTACAATTAGCACATCAATGTTGTGAAGGATCTAATGATGCATTGATTTAAGTTTGTTACAATATATATGTAGAGGGAGAGAAGTATTTACATTTTTTTTAAAATACAACTGTTTTCTTACATATGTATTGGAATAAATAATACACTCATCTTATTATTATTAGGATTAATTTTTGTACAAATTAATTACATTTAAATTTTTAAAATATTTATCTGCATTCTAAATTATCAACAAGCCAATATTCAATTCTTCCATTAATATATATATATATATATATATATACTGTAAAAGAATAAAAATGAGGGTATGCTATTTTTTAATGCCTCACAGATTTGGAGCTATTTGCAACTGAATAACTATATAGAATGTGGAAAATGAAAACTTTAACATAATCTGAATGAAAATATATCCCAGTCTTTGGTCACCATTTGCAACTGAATAAAAATACACTTTAAAGTTGAATGCCATTTATATCAGAAAAAAATTATGAGTCATACTGTATCCTGAATCAAAGCCTAATTATTAATCATCATTTGTAACAAAATAAAAATAAAAACCAAGAAAAAACAATCCTAATTTAATAATGTCTGTAATTTTAGCATCATTTATAACAGAATGAAAATAATAAATTAGGCTAAAGTGAATATCAATCAATGAATAACGATCTAACACTTAATTTAATAAAATGATAATAATAATAATCTTTATTGCAAACTCCACTATTCAAACAGTGTTTAGAACAAATAGAAAACAATGAAAATCATTATTTCAATCTACACTAAAGTAGGAGAGTTATTTGTAACAGATTATAAATAAAATAATAAAACCAAATATCATTATCTTATAAATAACGATCTATGCCTATTATATAGTCCACTTACAATATAATAAAAATAATGACATAATTTGACAGATAAACCTTATTACACTGTATGAATCAAAATACTGTTTATAATAATATCAATTTATACGAAAAGTCAAACATTATTTTATTTATATTTAAATGAAATAATTCATGAATGAATTAGATAATAATTTTAATATGTGCTACAAATCTAAAATATTAATGATATCTAAGTAAATAGATAAGTCAATAATTGATTTTGAAATACAACCAAGTAAAATCAAACATAATACTAACTCAGCTATACTATTCTATTAATATACTCTTATTAACTAAGTCAAATATAATATGATTAAATACTTAATAATAATAAAAAAATCAGTTAACCTAACATATTTTTCCACTTTCACTATCTTAAAATATTATAAAACAAAACCATCCTATTAAATAATCTTACAATTTTCAACATTCAATCCTAACCATATGTAAAATATAGGATAAATTTTTATTTGTTTATTTGATGCTTACTCAAACACAGTTGGAAAATCATATCTAATTATTCTACAGTTTAATAAAGCTAGGTTATTAATGCTTTAGCCTATAATCATCAAAGTATATAAAGAATTGTTAGTGTTTGAATAATTAAATAATAATATTAAAATTTAATATATTAACTGAATTTACAATCTACATCAATGAACTTTAAATATAATTAAAGAAAATCACTCTAATTTGTAACAGAATAAAATATATTACTATTACCAGCTCTATAATTGAATAATATTATGATCTTTATGTTTGTATACTGATAATATAATATTCACTTTAATTAATAATGACTTAAAATAAAATATCCTAACATTTTATTGCTATTACCTTTGCATATCTTCAATGATTATTATATTTTACTTTTATCAATTATCAAACCAATACATACATAATTTCTGTTTTAATATAACTATTACTTCTTACTAACAAAATAATTACAGTACATTTTTAATTACTTATTGAATATTTATAAATGGCAAATCACTTAATGTATTTCTGTATAAAATCTATTATTGAGTACACCTGGGTCTCATTTTACACAATAAATAGGTTCCTCAGAAAACACACGCAAATGAAATTGTGCAAAAATAGACATAATTTGCATTGAAAAAAGGGAGATGCAGTCTGTGATTTTTCAAAATTTGTGTAAAAGCAAAGCACCAATGTAAAATTACTTAAAAATTCGCGCAAAAAAAAAAATAAGGAAATAAAACATGACTAATAAAAAATTTCAAATTTGAAAAAAATTGATACAAGACAAACTTTTTTTAACTATAATATTTAATTTTATTCAAAATAATATATTTTTATGCATAATTTACAGTACAGTAATTTACATTTTTTATACATGTTTTACTTATTAAGATTTTCTGGTGACAATGTAATTAGTAATTAATCTTGAGATGATGATTTTATTAACTGTTTACGAAGCTCGCAATATCCAGACATACAACCATTTAGCTTTCGTTGGAATTTAAGAGCATGTTAATAATTAGTGTCATTAATAAAAAAATAATAATTGATTACATTCTTTTTTAAAAAGCAAAAACAGAATGTGGTTTAAAATGCAAAATTAACACGCACAATGTTTGAACAAATTTACTTTATAATCTTGTAAAATTTAATGTGTGTATACATAAAATGTGAAAATCATGATTTTGATTTCATTATTGCATAAAATCTTACTATTATAAAGCTCTGAAAATATTGAAATTACTAAGATGAAAGTCGAATTCCAATAATGTGCTATTACTTTCAATATAATATAAGTGCGCAAAATTTATTATTTAAAGTAATAGCGCATTATCGGAAATGACTTCTGGTGAAACACGAATCGCATAACTTCAAAATCATGTTAAATAAGTCCATGTAAAAAGAGACCCAGGTGTATATAATAAACAGTGAATTCAATATAAAGAAAATATGTAATTATACATTCTTATCTACCTGTGATTTCATTTTCAGAATTATTCTTCAACTGTTTTAAATGAATTGTGGTATAATCAATTATTGAATATCATGTCATCCAAATCTGTTTAACCAATAAATTTGCATTGTAAAATTGAATGATGACCAAGCAAGTTTATTTATTTTAAATTAATTCAAAATTTATTAACAAATGGATGTAAATTAAAATCATATATATATATATATGGCAAGTAAATATTAAAAATATATACATATGATTCAATTCTTATTTAAGTATTACACATTTTTAAAATTATTGTTGTTCTTTCTTGTTTGAAATAAGTTTGGGATATTTGGCTTCAATGACATTACTGCAAAATGGAAAACCATATTTATTTCAAGATGAAACCAATACCATCTTGTAGTTGCTGTGACAGATGTAAATGTATTTTCATACAAATATGTTATTTCCCCTTTTTTAGTATATTTCATGGATTTAATGCAATATAAGAGTGAAAATTGTCATTCAGAATATAAGAATGTATTAAAATATTATTTTTGTTTTATTATTAATAAGACATAAAAATGCAAATAACATCCAGATTTTTTGCAGACCACTGTTTGGCAACTGTTGTCTTAGATTATATTTATAGAACAACAGAATAAATGCATATGTTTGTATTTATCCTTGTGAGATGAATTTTGGTAAAATATGTTAATTAATTTTTTCTGCATGTTATATGGTAGTGAGTGATTTTTCGGAATGAATGTTGAACTCACACTCAAATATAGTGTATGATAGCTAGGGTGACATATAAATATGTCATTTTATGTTTAGAATACTTGAATCTTAAGATCCCATGGTACTCAGCTAATAATTAATTAGGTTTTTTTCTATAGCTGTTTTATTTGCTCATGTATATTAGGATACAAAAAAGTTGATTATTTTCTCCATTTATAAATAACTTAACTGATGAGTTTTTATTGTACGATCATGCAGAAGTTGGCTTACTTTTTTGTTATTTTTTTTATTACCAAATAAGCCTTTTAATTACAGTCTAGCATAACAATGATTTATTGTTAAATATTAATATTTTTATCTGTGGGTGTTATTTTCTTATGGGTATTTATTAACAAAGCGGTTGACTATTTTCTTGCCTTATAGCATACAATATAACAATTCATCAATTGCTAAAACAGAGAATCATTAAAATAAATAAAATAACTATTGCCAAGCACTTTCAACCGATATGAGTCCTTATCAAGGCAGTAAAAAACTCCTATTTTTTCTAAGTGATAAATTCAACATTTCATTGCATTGGCCAGGAACAACTAATCAGAAAAGTGGTTAATTTTGAATTCATAGCATAAGATGAATATTGTATAACATATGATTCTTTGATCTTGCTTTTTTTATTGTGTGTTTTATGCATTAATATTGCAAAATCTTTTGGACTACATATATTGCGTGTACTATTTTGGTGAACATAAAAAGCCGAATTAACTGTATCATTTTCCCTTGCTCTAATACATGTATATTTATGCTATTGAAGGCAATATTGAATATTTGTTTCAGTTTTTCCAATATATATTGCACTACAATTTATCTGTGGGCATCTAATACAATATACAACACAACTTTTATCACTTTATTATTATATGCCCACAGATAAAATGTAGTGCAATATATATTGGGGAAACTAAGACAAATATTAAATATCCCCTTCAACAACATAAATATACATATATTAGAGCAAGGAAAGATGATATGTAGTCCAAAGGATTTTGCAAAATTAATGCATAAAACACATGATAAAAAATGCAAGATTAAAAAGTCATGTTATACAAAATTCATCTAGTGCTATGAATTCAAAATTAACCAGTTTTCTGATTAGTTGTTCCTGGCCAATGCAATGAAATGTTTAATTTATCACTAGTACCTACCTTGATAAGGACTCATAGGAGTTGAAAGTGCTGGGCAATAGTTATTTTATTTATATTCCTTTAGCAATTGATGAATTGTTATATTGTGTTTTATAAGTAATATTAACAGAAGTATGATATTGATTTATTATTTGCCTTATATCAATAATATAGTCAGTGTGTTTTCCTTGTATGACCAAGAAAAAACTGGCATATCTCTTTTTAAATTCATTATTTATTATTGAATGATACTTTTATTTATTTCCTAGCATTGCAATAATTAATTTTCTATTTTAATGATATTACTAAAGTACCTTTCTGGTCTAATATAAAGTATTCATAATAATGAAAATCTAAAAAATGCTATGATCTGAGAATTTGTTTACAATTGTATTTCCATATAGATATATTTACTAAACTATGAAACAATATATATATATATAATTATAATTGAAATAATATTTTTAAACGGTTTATAAACAATTCAAACAATCTTTAAATCCGCAGAAGTACTTTCGGTTACTTTCAAACCTGCCTCAACTGCTATTAAATTCAAAAACTAAAAGTGGAAGCAAACGTCATCAATTCAAATTCCACGAATCTCGTATTTTAATGTTAGAAGCTTGTCGATTTATCAAATGTGTTTTATTCCTGTTTATAAAAATTGCCTCTTTAATTTTTCTTTTACTATGGTTTCTCTCTTCATGAAGAATTTTCACATTTTCAAAATTAAATTTAAATTTATGTTTACATGTTTTTTCATGATCAAAGAAAACTGAAGAAGATATTAAATCACCATTATTTTTATTTTTTACACGCTTATATAATAATTCGTGTTCCTTCAATCTTTTCTCAATGTTGCACCTAGATTTACCTATATATGATAGCATACAATCACAAAAAATTTGATATATGACATTACTTTTTTGCTTGATAGGTATGACATCCTTAGAATTATTAACTAATTTGTTAATATTGTTTGGAACGTAGAATGAAACAGATAAATACATTCTTATATAAATCCTTAAAAAATTTTACTTGTGGATTTGAAATAAATGGAATAGATATCCATTTTTTATTATTAATCTTCATTTCTTTTAAATTATAATAATTTTTTTTAAATTGACTTAAAGTATTGTTTATTTGTTTCATTTTATAACCAACATCAAGCAATTCCTTGGCAAATATCTCAATATTTTTCAATTTATCACTTTGGTAACGACATAATTTTTCATTTCGAAACAAAAAGATTTAAAACTTGCCATCTTATGCATCATTGGTACTTTTGATTTAAAATTTATATATCCTCTTTTTGCAATGGCTAATTATTAGTTTATAATTTAATATACTGTTATCTCTTGTGATCATTAAATCTAAATAGTTAATCTTATAATCCTGTTCTTTTTCAATAGTCCATTTCAAGCCATTCAATTTATTTAATTCCTCTATAAGCAAATTTATACTACTAATGTTCCACAGACAAAAACATCATCCCATATCTTTTGTAAATTTTAATATCTCCAAAAATACACATATTTAAAATATTACTCTCTATGTAGTAAAACGAAATTGCAAACTTGTGCAACTACAGGCAATCCCATAGGCCAACCTTTGGTCATTTTATAATATTGACCTTCAAAAGATGCAACAATGTTATCATTAAAAAATTTTAAAGAGTCAATGATAAATTTTATCATATATTTACAAATATTTTTATTTTTTAATGCATGTTCAATTATTTTTATGGAATTCATTCTATCAATAGTCCATACATTTGTAACATCAATGAAGCAATAATATCATTTTCATCAATAATTAAATTTTTAATACTATTTACAAAGTCAAATGATGAAGCAATAGTATTTTCTCCAAATCCTAAAAGTCTTGTAAAAGTTTACCAATATATTTAGAAGACTGATATATAAAGAACCACCAAAATCTATCATTACTGCAAAAGGATTACCTTCTTTATGTAATTTTATATTTGCAAAAATACGGTTTTAGGATTTGGAGAAAATATATCATCATTTGACTTTGAAATAGTATAAATTATTAGTTGATAGAATGATCATAAAATAATTGAACATGCATTAAAAAAAAAATATTTGATAAATTATCATGAATTTTGCGTCAAGGATTAAATCAGGAACAAAACGTCACTTAACATCAGATAGAGAAGGCCAGTGTAGCAAAACTAGTTCAAGGTTGGTGAGGACTAGAGCTTGCACTGACAATATCTAATAATTAATTACTTTGAATACTTTAAATCAAATCATAGTAGTGCAACCAACGGTATAATTTAAATAATTATAAAAGGAATGTGAACTAAGAAACCAAGTATGTGAGAAAATATTTAATAATAATAATAATGTTTGTTCAATAAAATAAGATCATTAGTCTCTAGTCTTTAAAAGAATTTATAAATATAATAAGAGGGCGTCCTTATCTATGCCAACAAGTATTACACAACATGGGATTCTATGTCTATGCCCCCAACGAAAATATAAAGGCAGATAAAGGTATTCATTAAGAACGGAAATGATTGTTCTAATTTTATTACGGTGGAATGTGAGTTTATTTTCACATTCGGAAATCTATTCATGAAGAGCAAAACGATTTTAAGGCATAACTTTAATCTTGATTTGAAAACTGATTTAAACTAAATAATATATTTGAGAATTTGTTCGACTTTAATTTAAATACTCACAACAAATTACGAGCATGGGGGTTTTAGGAACAAAGATGCAATGGTACTGACGAATTACAAGGCAAGAGTCAAATTGAAAGTGATCGCTAGTCGATGATCGAAGTCCTAGGCGGCTTGCATTTGGCAAGTCTTCGCCCTTTGACTAATGAATCGGAAAGGAAGTACTTTCTTCCTCGAGAAATTTAAATAAGAGAATATGATCACCGACCAGCCTAACGGAGCGGAAGATGGCCCTACGTCAGCAACATTTGATGATGATGACTTGATAGTCATCGTTGAAAAATAAAACCCAGGTAGAATGCTCTACATGATGACTTGACCAATTAATTAAAGTCAAACGAGCTTTTACCGAACTATTTTAAAACATTTATAAACTATATTAATTATGCCCTAATATCGTGCCCTTCCTGAATATTAATATAAAATAACAAAAGTGGAATTAAAATACATTTAACCCTTTATCGACCCTTTTGCACAAACATTTTAAATATATATATATGGATAAATAAATCAATATTAGTGAAGCAAGGAATAACATTTTAACATTACGTGAGTATATAAACACTTGTAACTTAGGAGCTGGGGACATAGGTGAAAAACGGAGCAAATAATTTATTATTAGCTAATTATAAAAATAGTAAACGTATAATATTTTCTTTCGACTCGATGATTAATAGAACTGATAAATTTAGTTCTAATGGGCGAGAATAACTATTTAAAATTTATATTATATTATTTGCGTGAGGCAAATAGAACCAAGGAGCTCATCGAGTCGAAAAATTATTGGCATATAATTTTAAATACTCCATTAATAAAGCACACAAATATATATATATTAAATGAACCGCCAAGTAAGAAAAGAAAAAGTTTAAAGACTAGAGATTTAAAGAATTACGAGATAGATTTACAGTAGCATGAATAAAAGGTTTTATAAAAATTGTTACATTAAAGAATAAAGAGCTCTTAAAAAGAAGGGGTATAAAATAAAGTTCGAACTGGCCAGAAAGTTTAACGTTCATATTACCATTCCGTGCTTGTCCTTAAGTTACTCCTCCAAGTTGTTGAAACGTAGGCATCATTGGTTAACTACTGGAGTAGTATTTTAGTAGCTTTCATTATTTTAGCAGAATGATCGATCCGGAAAACGGTTCAGCAGCTCCAGTGAAGATTCCTCGGGACTTTAGGAACCGTAGCCAGATCCCTGATGTTCTAGCCCTCTATCATGATGAAATACAATTTTTATACACACAGAGTTCACTGCACTACTCTACAACCAAAACTAGTCTCTCTTCTTTTCTTTTCAGGGCTATATATCTACTGTTCACCGATGCCTCCGGCTAGCGCTCATTTTATTATCAATCTGTTTTTTTTTTATAATTAGTTGTTTTCAGAAACATTCCTTCGATAAGCTTTCAAACTAATTTGTGAATTCCTTTCCTAATTCGAAAATGAATTCTTAAAGTCTGAAATGATTTTAATTAAAAATTGAATTCTTATCTTTTTTTTTTATTAATAAAACTTTACTGTTGTTTTTGAGAATTTGAAAGCCTTTGGAAGGAATGTAGCTTTTAATCGCAAAACTTTACAAATTATTTAAAAGTAAAAAAAACAAGTATTCCCGACGCAATGAAACTTTCGAACAATTATATATATTTAATATTTACAAACATATATACGCACAATCCAGGCAATTTAATATATGTAAATTCATGAACATTTTATCATGAATTTATTTAGAGAATTGATCCAATTTAAACTAAACTAATTAATTTTACTACGTATTTGAAACAAGTTATTCATTGTGGAAATTAGCGTGGATTGAACGTATAAAGCCCCATTGCATCGGAAATTTAAGGTTAGTATTAGGGTAAATAACATGAAGCTAGGATCGAACTCAGATCCGACTGCTTCAACATATGAGAGTAATATTTTAAATATGTGTATTTTTGAAGATATTAAAATTTACAAAAGATATGTGGATGATGTTTTTGTCTGTGGAAACATTAATAGTATAAATTTGCTTATAGAGGAATTAAATAAATTGAATGGCTTGAAATGGACTATTGAAAAAGAACAGGATTATAAGATTAACTATTTAGATTTAATGATCACAAGAGATAACAGTATATTAAATTATAAACTAATAATTAAGCCATTGCAAAAAAGAGGATATATAAATTTTAAATCAAAAGTACCAATGATGCATAAGATGGCAAGTTTTAAATCTTTTTTGTTTCGAAATGAAAAATTATGTCGTTACCAAAGTGATAAATTGAAAAATATTGAGATATTTGCCAAGGAATTGCTTGATGTTGGTTATAAAATGGAACAAATAAACAATACTTTAAGTCAATTTAAAAAAAATTATAATTTAAAAGAAATGAAGATTAATAATAAAAAATGGATATCTATTCCATTTATTTCAAATCCACAAGTAAAATTTTTTAAGGATTTATATAAGAATGTATTTAATGTTTCATTCTACGTTCCAAACAATATTAACAAATTAGTTAATAATTCTAAGGATGTCATACCTATCAAGCAAAAAAGTAATGTCATATATCAAATTTTTTGTGATTGTATGCTATCATATATAGGTGAATCTAGGTGCAACATTGAGAAAAGATTGAAGGAATACGAATTATTATATAAGCGTGTAAAAAATAAAAATAATGGTGATTTAATATCTTCTTCAGTTTTCTTTGATCATGAAAAAACATGTAAACATAAATTTAAATTTAATTTTGAAAATGTGAAAATTCTTCATGAAGAGAGAAACCATAGTAAAAGAAAAATTAAAGAGGCAATTTTTATAAACAGGAATAAAACACATTTGATAAATCGACAAGCTTCTAACATTAAAATACGAGATTCGTGGAATTTGAATTGATGACGTTTGCTTCCGCTTTTAGTTTTTGAATTTAATAGCAGTTGAGGCAGGTTTGAAAGTAACCGAAAGTACTTCTGCAGATTTAAAGATTGTTTGAATTGTTTATAAACCGTTTAAAAATATTATTTCAATTATAATTACAATATTATTTTTAATTAACGGATATTTTTATTTATTTTACATATATATATATATATATATATATATATAGGTAATAAGATATATGTAAAAAATGAGTGATTTACAAATAGATACCATGTTATATATTTATATGATTACATGTTTGTGAATTTATATATGTTTTGTAGCTTTGAAAAAGATTGCTGGATAATCGAAACTAATAGATGAATTAATTTTAATTCAATAAAATAAGCATTGAAAAAGTGTGGGGGGAATGTGAAATTATTTGATTTTTTAAAAACTAATAAATAATTATAATTCAGGGAATTCAAATAGAAAAAATAGCCGGTTCAAAAAAAATGTAGGAAGTTTTTTGTGATTAATCCAGGATATGTTTTTAAATTTAAAAAAATTTAATATTAAGTCATTAGGTTTTATATTGGACTTATTATTATTTATTGTGCTGGGTATAAGAATTTCCTCATGAAGGCTATGTCTATAGTATGTGTTTCTAAATTTCTAACAAGATATCTCAACTTTTTTTTACCAAGGCAAACATCTTCACTTAATGAATAATATTTCTGTCATGTCAATAAGTATCTTCATATTTCAGATCCTGCTATATGTGAAAAATATGTTCCACTTAATAGTAGTAATCATAATTGTATTTTAAAGAACTTTAAATAAATAGTTTTCCAAGCATTTGAAAAATGGGTTTGTTTGGCTTTTATATCAACTGTATACTGTTTAGAAAAAAATGAAAAATTATTGTGTTCTGTCACTTAAATAAAATTGGGATAATAGTGTAAATCTTATCAAAATTATACTTATTTTAAACATAATTGAAGACAAATTGCTAATAAACTTCTCAAAATATTGTAAAATAATCGAAATATGTTTAAATTAAACATAGGTTTAAAATATAATTGGAAACAATTTTTAACGTTCCTGCTGCCTTATTATTCTAAGGTGTATCCCAAAATATAATGTTATTTATCAAGAAGATGGATCTTTAGTTTTCAAATTACCGTTTTTCGTGGGAAAGATTTTTATACTTGAAATAGAAATCATTGATCACTGATTTTATTTATAAAGTAGTAAAATATTGGTCCTAGAAAATAAATATCCCAAACTATTATGTATTATCCATGCTAATTATAAAGAAATTAAAATTTCATGATTAAAATATTTGTTAATTTTAGCATATGAAAATCCATTCATGAATAATTTAAATAAATTAATCATAATAATATAATCACAACATTGAAATAATATAAATTTTCAATATTCGTCAGTATTTCATTTGACATTACAGTTTAAGTAGGAAAAGTATGAGTTGCTTCTTAATATTTTCTTTATTATAACAGACAAATTAGATGCTCTGCATTATAAATTCTTCTGCCTTTAGGGAAAAAAGAAAGACAAATAACAATATTTTGAAATACAGACTGCAATGCAAAAAACTAATCTAACATTGTAATTAAATATTTAATTACCTAAAAGGGAGTGTATGTACATGTATTATAAATAGATTCAATATTTAATTTATAAATATGCATTAAAAATTATTATTGGAACAGCATAATAATACATTTTTTGCTCTTTCTGTTACAAACTAAGGAAGGAGAATTAATTAAATTAAAAAAGAATTTATTTGTATTTTGTTATTGTTCATCCAGGAATTTTGAAAATAGAAAATGTCAGTACGTAATAGATGTAATAACATGACCAGTAATAGATTAAAACACTTGCAAATATTCGTAGTGGGATTTGTATTTCTAATACAAATGTTATTTTTCTAATTTCCTTTTAAAATAAAATAAAATGTTCTAAAATTTAAAAAAAATTGTATTTTAATTAAAAAATGTATTTGCTCTATGTAAAAAAAATAGTCATAATCAATTATAAACTTTAATTAAAGAAAAAAAGAAAAACATTGTAATTGGAAGATGGATAAAGGCATATTATATTTCATGATGAAAGATTATAAGAAGAGATTAGCGTAGACTAAAAAAAAAAGTGTTCTGTAGAATATTAAGCATAAAGGTGATTGATTTAAAAGACATACTATCTAGGATTGCAAAATTAATCAGTGCTAGTCAGTATAAAAAAATTCAATAAGAGTTTTTTTATAAAAATATAGAAATTTTATTCTGTAATTTGGTTACAACTCATATGATAAGGTTTAAATTAGGATACATTAAATGGTATTTAAAGAAGAAAAGGTTCAATGATGACATATCCTGCATTACATAACCTAAGAGGACCTCAGTGATTCATAGGAGCAACGGAAGGGCTAGGGGTTTGTATTTTTTTTATTAATGAATAAACTTTATTTCTGCTAAAAGTGAGCATTACATATGTTGATCAACTATATTTATATCATGTCAGTCCTGAGTTAATCGCTGTGGAATTCTGTGTAGATAAATTCAAACTGGAGTATTTAGGAGAACAATTAAATTTCCTTAGATAATGTTTCTGAAAAGGAATTGCTGGCCTTTATTCCTTAAAATTTTCATTCACTGCAAAAAAATTAATCAATGAATAGTTTCAGTCTTTCTTTTTCATTTGATCAAAAGCAAGCACATCTACAATAAAGTTATTTGTAAATAAACTACACCAATTATCTTTATCACATGGTTTTGTTCTTGCCATATTAATAAGCAATAGCCCCTTATCCACTATGCACCAACAAGTTCTCTCAGCGACAACTGTACCTCAGAGAGTACATTCTATAAAAATGATCCCCTTAACAATATATTTTAGATATGACTGTTTAACATCACATTCGATGTCTTCATCTGTTGAATCTCTAAGAATATTGATCTCAAGATAAACTTCACCTTCATTCTGCCACCACTTTCTCTTAGGGGTACAACAAACAATTAGGTCATTATTTTTATTAAAGTAAGCCATAGATTTCCCAAGATCTGGATTGGTCTCACCTAAAAGTGAACTTTCAGCAACATCATGTAATACTGTCTGTACTTCTTTGCTAATTTCTCTGTCAACTAGTTTCCTTTGTTCTCTGCCCTCTGAAATCTTTCTCTTCTCTTCTATTTTTTTTTACTTTGTCAATAAGTTCAGTGCTCCCAAAGTCAGAGAGCCGATATCTTGATATTACTTTTAGTTCTTGTTGATCCAAAGAACAATGTTGCTGTTTACTTTGTTGGGGAAAATTTTGCCCTCAGTTTATTTGGGGCCTTTATTCAGTTCTTTTGCCTTCCTCTTCATATATTGAGGCAGTTGAGTATCTCTTCCATAAAGGAAGACACTGAGCTGAATGATTCATTAAGTGCGCTCATTGAATGAGTAGAAGATAGAAAAGGGTTAGACATGAGCTGATTGAGGGTAGAGAGTATTCTTCACTGCTTCAGACCCCACAAGATCAGAGTTAGTAAGGTATGTATCTGTGGCCAACATCACTGAGACAGTGTTTCAGTAATGCATTCTGTTTTTGATCTTTTTACAATTGTGACAAATTCTGGATGGGCAGTTCCTCATCAAGTGGCTTCTCTGATGGTAGAAAAAACATTGCAGAGGAATGCCACAGAAGGTGATGATAAAATGGGAAGTCTCCACATAATTGAAAATAGGAATGTCAGTGGAGTTTGATTTTTTATTCAGGATGAGTTTAAAGGAGGCAGTGTTAGTGTATACTGGAAGATCTGCCCCCTTAATCATTTGGTACCTAAAATTTGAGACTTTACCATAGGACCTAAGTAATTGCTGCAAATCATTTTTTTATAATTTAAAGTAGCAGTTCTTGATTATACCTGATCATATTGTTAATGTTACAGATGATTTTCCCATCAAGGTATTTGAAAATTTTCTGGAAGGAATTTTTCCGAGTAAAGTTGTTAAATTCTATTATTACATAATGATTATTAGGATGTTGTACAATTTTGTGAATCAGGCTCCATAATTTGTTTTGGTAAGTTCATTATAAAGTTCATTGATCAGGAATTTATATAAATCACATGACATGTTGGTAACAGCTAAGATCACAGTGTTTTCACTGTAGAAATTAAGAAAGGATTTATGTAATTGGGGGGGGGGGTTTATTAAATTTATTTGTTATCAAATTAAGATCCTTTTGTTCCAAATTTAAATTAAAAAGATTGGGGTTGTTGGAATTGCCAGCAAAATTTTCTTCCACCTCTTCATCAGTTAAGTTGTAGATGTCTTTGTGGTTTTTTGAAGCTTCCCATGTTGTAGCATTAGGCTCACTAAGGCCTACATGTGTAATGTTAGCATAAGAAGCTTGTTATTAATTAGTATATCAAGTTTATTTTTGGAAGAGGAAGCATTTAAATTGGAAGATACTATTTAGTTTTCCCATTTTTATCAAAATTACTGTTAGAATTATTTAATATAGTAGACTTATGAGGAGAACTAAAAGAAAATTTACCTTTGCTATTTCCCAAACTTGGGAAATCCAGATTTCCAATGTTCTCTCTAGAGGCTTTATTCTTGTTCTTATTGGCTTGAAATTTAGATTGGTGGCCCATTGGAGTGTGCTTTTGAAAATGGGTCATTTTCTCTTTGACTTTATCATCTCTGTATGGTCTGGTTGGTTGTAGGGAATTAGGTGCTGAGTTATCTTGAATTTCAAAAGATGGCTTTTTTTCTTAACTTGTTTCATTGATGAATCTTTGAAACTGTTGTAAGTCTCTTTAATATTGAATAACTTATCCATCCTTGGCTGAGTAGTAAAGTAAAGGGTTAGACTTTTATATGAAAAAGATTTTCATTTGAAAAATTTAGGAAAACTACAAGAAATACTAAAATTTTATAGAACCTGAAATTCAATAAAGTTAACTAGATGCATCCTTTAAAGACAATACAATAAGAGTTTGTGAAAATAAACATATAGCTGATCAATTTACTAAAGTACATTTAATTTAACCCTGCAGGCATATTAAGATGTTGAGATTTTACTAATTGAGATACTACAATGCCCAAGAGTTTGAACTAATATGCTCATTCTTAAAGCCACTAACAACCAGTGATGAATATGTGTTGATTACCTACTGTCAGAATATGAATCCAATAGAATTGTATTTTTTTAATCAATAAAACAATTTAAATCAGAAGACATAAAAATTATAACCTAGAACTGCACTAAAGAAGAAAGTAAAAATTCTTTAAAAAAAATTAATTGGATTTAAATTTAAAAGACAATTATTTTAAAAAAACTATTTGAGAGAAAAAGAGAGAGTATGGTCATATTATAATCTAAGGTACAAAGAAGTCATGTTAAGAGATTTATAGATATATATTTTTAGAAGTTTATTAATTGGATAGTTTTAATATTATTAATATAATATTTAAATTATGTTTAATGGCTAATAATTATATCAGATTGTTAGCTTATTCTAGGACATTATATTATCTGATATTATCGGGATCGTTAAATCATTTGTTGATATTTTATTAACTATAATTCATATTTAATATTTTGTTTATTATGTATATTTATTCTCAATTAACATAATAATTACATTCAATATTTTGTTTTTTAAGACAATAAAGCCATTTATTCGAGGTTTGAATAGGTTTATAAATATTGATAACAATCAACCCATAAGCTATTAACAATCTCAACCTGTAGTCAAGGCAGCCTTCTTTAACAATAAAAATGGTACAACATTTATCTAGGGTCTGATATATTTATATAGACACTAAAGATTGCCACTTGACCAAGAAGTGTAAGATTGATAATGCAAAGAAGTTTAAACAAACCTCATTAATCAAGCAAATATAACCTGTTTTGAAAACAGACTAATTAATAGTCAATTATAACTTCCAGATTCTGTAAGCAGACTAATAAATAGTCATTTATAACTTCCAAAATTCCATATAAAGTATATATTTACTAAGACAATAAAGTCAGTTACCCAAGGCTTTAATACATATACAAATATAGATGATAATTTGCTACTTGTAAATAGTGTTTGAGAGTTACATCCGTTTATTTTTGTGTGTGTAATTTCTTAACAAATATAAATTATTGATATTTATATGTACCATGTCTCTTTAATCTCATTTAATCATAAATAATAATTTGTCCTAACTTTGGAAAACTAAGTTCACAATCTGATCTGTAGCTGTCATGATGACAGAAAATTATGATGATGAATGGACAATATTTCATTCAAAATATTCTCTCCATAAGAATGTGATCTTCATATTTTTATTAATGAATTTACACATGCATGTGTGTAATGTATGATTGAATATCAATAAAATTAGGTAGAAGTAAAAATATACATTTTGTATTAGAAAGTGATAAATAGATTGCCCCATATAAGTATGGAAACACTATCCCAACTTATGAGTGTCAATTCATTTTAACTTGATTTTCTGTGAGGCCCAATTTAAAGAAGCAATCTTTGAAAGGAGAATAAAATACCAGCTTTAAAAAATGTAGTAGTAATGTAAATATATTTAAAATATTATATCTGCATAATGTAAATATGAAATACTGTTATGCAGTTGTATTTGAAAAGAGTTCAAACTCAGTAGGACAAACATTCCAGTAAGTTTGGGTACTGGACATGGTTGCATGGAGGTGGTAAAAGTGAATATATATTTAATGAATAGATAACTATATTATAAATAAGATATATATTAGGAATAATAATAATTTTAATATTAATTAAAGAACTACAGCATTGAAACAATTATAAGTCATTTATAACTAGATGTGCATTAAAAAATGGAATGAGATATATCAACCTGAAATGCAATCCATGATGGAAATGATAGGTCAGCTGTTACAAAAAGGATTCAATGAGTTGCAACAAAAAAACGGAAGGAAAGTTTAATGAACACTAGCATATGTTAAAAGAGATGCAACAATAGGGTGATTAAAAGTTTAGTAGCAAAAGGTTTAATAGCATGCAATGTGATTGTAAAGATATATTTAATAAAACACCATAGATGACAAAACAAATGTGTGAGGAGATGAGAGCAGAAAATACAAACAGAAGGCAAGTAATTGTATAGAAGAATATATGCATTAATAAAGAATAAAGAATTAGAACGATGGACAACTAGTATGGAGAGTAAAAAAAGTTTAAATAGAAATAGAAGTAAACAGAATATTGAATCTGAGTTAATTTATGATAATAGCAAAAAAGTAGTTTACTGTTTGCTCAGCAGAAACTTTAGCAACAAGAGAATATACACATAAATGGAAAAAATGTTGGTGGTTTATTCTGCAAGATTCTGCAAATTATGTAAAGAAGACATAGAAAATATTAGGCATCTGTTAATTGAATGTAAAGGCCTGTAAGCAGAAAGGGTACAAATAATGAAGTTATGGAAGAATAAATATAAACAATGTGATTATAAAGAAAGTGGGTTCTTGGTTTTTATGCTGAGTTTGGGAAAAATAAACGGGATTTGGATGCAAAGGCTATGGAATTGACAAAGCTTATATAATGAAAATGGGGTGGAACAGGATAGAGAAGAATATAGAAAATACTTAGGTTGAGAAATGAAAAGGAAAGGTAAAGTGGCTAACATATTTCTCTGGGCATAGTGGCCGAGAGATTCCTGACTCTGAAAAAGGAGAAGTCACAATGCATCATATAGCATCACATACATTAAAATAACAATTACCCTTTAATATATACTTTAACAAAGCATGATTGTTCTGTCTCAAATTTTGTGCATAATAGTTGCTCAGTGGAGTGTGGATAACATGATTATTTTAATATATATATATATATATATATATATATATATATATATATATATATATATATATATATATATATATATATATATATATATATATATATAATTTGACTGAAATGTTTCTAATGCTAATAAAAAGAAAGAAAATATTTTTTCTATTTATTTTGCTTTTACTAAGCATGCATTTGATGTGGAACAACAGATTTGTAACATTGGGTCTTCTACAATATTTATTAATGGAATTTCAAATTATGTAAATTGGATATTTAAATATTCCACTTTCTTGACAGTTATATGCTATTTTTTTCTTGTTAATAATGTGGTTGTTATTAATGATAAACCTCACATTTTTAATTTCCTTTTTCAGCAATCATGCTCTAATGCAACCAAATTGACATTCTTTGAGTCAAAGGCAAGGCTAGATTTTTATTTGCACTCACAAAAAAAAAACAATTTGTATTCAGGATTATTTTTGAATGCTTGTAAACATATTTATGTTGAGAGATTCTAGTGGAAATATTTGTTCTTGATTCCCCATAACATGCTGCAGGACAAAATGTGTTGCTGCATTAACCATTATAAATAATCTGCAATGTTTCATGCAGCAGTAATTTGTCTTTTGTATTATTTAATAACCTATTAAGATTAGAGGATTCAGAAAATTATATTTAATGTTGAGATACAGATCTTTTTTATTTTGTGTAATAGGTTTTGGATTGTATGGCATGCTTATCCATGGTTTACTTTTCTTCTGAAATTGGACTAGTTGTTTTATTTTATTTTATTAAATTTTTTAATTATGTTTATAGCCTATTTTACATAGTTCATTTATGTATGCATCTGCATTTGCTTTTTTGTCAACTTCATAATTGCAAGGCTTAACATTGTTTTAAGAAGCCTTTGATTCTGGATAGTTTATGGGTCACAAGAGACAGGTTTTGAGGGAAATTAGGGCTTTAATTTTAAGTGGTTTTATGATCATTTTATAATCTAAGTGATTGTTACTTCTTTGGATTAATAATCTAAAAATTTTAAGTCTTGACAGTTGTTTTCTTGTTTGATCATCCAGGGGTGCATATTAACATATTATCCATATAACATTTGTATATAATATTGAGGTCTTCTTTTCTGTAAAGTTAGGAATAAAGATTTCTTTGGAATTGGAGAGTATTAGACCATATATGATGCTGCTTATAGATAAAACCATAGGCCATAACTTTTCTGTATTCTAAAATTTATTGCAGTGATGTCTTTGTCAATTTAATTAAGCATATCTATTACAAAATCCAGATCTATAGTCTGCCTTTGCAAGACTGAATCATCTAATTTGGTGATGTCTGAAGACACTAATCTATAGTTTTCTTTAATCTGTGCTGATTTGACGGACTGTCCCATTTCAAAGGAAGATTTTATTATAATTTTTTTCAAAAGCTAGGTTTACTGATAACAACTTGGCTATAGTTTTTTGTGATCATTAACCATAGTTTCTTTATTGAATTTAAAGTTTTCTAATGTATGAGGAGGAATTTCAGCTGATGGATACTATTTTAAGTATTCTATTTTATTGTATGCCTAATTGCGGTATTTTCTCAATATGGTCATTATAAATTTATCCTTCATGGTTTTAATATTCTATGTTTTGACATACTTAAAGTTTAATTTTTTAATTTAAATTGTTGCTTTTTATATGTATTTATCAGCTTTAATCAGCATAAATTGGTTGCCTTTATTTTCATTTAAACATCGTATATTGTTTTCTTATATATATATTATTTGCAATTTCTTATGTTTTTATTCTACATTTATTTTTAGGGTTATCTAACATAGAATGTAAGATTCAGATTTACCTAATAAAGTTTTCTCAATTTGGCATATTTTCATATTTGGATTTGAAGTCCCTTATTATTTCTAAATGTGGATTTTTCCATGTGCCCCCTAAAAATTTTGGACTATATTGCAATATTGGTCTTATTTTTGTCAAAACATGATTGTTTGACAGGTTAATAATGTATTCATTTTAACCTCCTTTTGCATTCTCAAATTATGTATTTTATCAACTATGTTTTGGGGTAAAAAATAACTTTTTTATATTGTTATATCAAGTTATTAGGATATATAAGGTAGCAGTTAGGGAATAGTTTGTATTTTAAACATTATTCAAGGAATATCAGCCTTTCTTGCAGTTTTGATGTTGTGACAACAATGTTTGGGCTAGTTTTGTAATGTTATATGAATTTCTATTTTATTTATAATTACTAATATAGTGATAGGCAGTATTTCATATATACGTATAACATTATGTATAACATTATATTTTACATAAGAATTATTACAAAAAGAATATTTCATCCTATTTTAAGGTAAAACCTTATATAATATAAAGAGTATCCAGCACTCTTTGGGTTTTTTCTCATCCAGTGAAATTTAGTTTTTCCATTAGCCAAGCGTTAAAAAAGCTTGGAGGAAGTTTAAATATTTCTCTAAATTGAGCCTGGATTTTCATTGCAAGCAAGCAGGTAACTACTAAGACAATAATTGTATGTTAACCTGTCTTTAATAACCGTTAAAAATTAGTAGATAGCTTCTGATCTGATATTAATCTCCAATTATTGCACTTGTCATCAACATTTATATAAATATTGTACATAATTATATAAATAAATTTAATATTATTATTAATAGTTAGAGTTCATAGGCAACAATAGTATTGCAAATAACATAAATAAGCAGTATATAAATATTGATATCAGATATTTTTCACCCAAAATTTAAGGTTTTGAATAAAATTTATTCTTATTTGTATTTTAAATTCTTTTTTCTTTTTACTTTTTGTGCATGAACTAGTCTTCACATTAAATTTTCTTTTATTTTAATTTTTTTTTGAAAAAAGAAATATTATAAAAAAGTAATTACTTTGCTAAGAAATCAAGCATTAGTAGAAAAGGTAAAGGAAAGAAATATAATTCTTTTTTAATCAAAAAGTTTTATATTTAATTTTTTTAAAAAATAAAAAAAAGTATCATTATTTAAATGTTTTATTTAATTTTTAAACATTGTTATATCTTTATATTATACTATTAATAGACAATTTTGTATTTAATCTTAGATGTACTGACGGACTGAACGTCTAGTATTGCGATAAATTTGAAACAGATTTTATTATTTAAATCAACCGCAGGAAATTTTGTCGCAAACAGATTTGCTTTTGAAATAATGAAATTTGTACAAGTCAAATATATAACAATATATATAATATCTCTTTCCTAATTTATTATGTACTTAATTGATGAAATTGTATAATGTTCTAGTACTGAAATGAAAGTTTAAGCTATATAGTTTTCTTTTTTATTATTTTAGTAAGGGTTTTTTAATTTAGTTACTCTGCAGTTCACAATTTCACTACTTGGATATAGTGATAGAAAAAAAAGATTATGTTTACTTAAAAATATTCTATTACCTAAGACAACTTATATTAAATCAAGATTTTAATTATTATATAAATATGTTCTTTTCTATTAACAAAAAAAAAAATCTACACTTAATATTATAAAATTAGCATATGTAAAATTCTCCCTACAAATCCAACTACCAAAAATATGAGATACTTTTACGAGCAACACACTCTGCTCTTACTGAGAAACAACTACTGGAAGCCTAAATAATTAATGAATTCTAAGTACAATACTTCTATGATATCCAGATCCACAGATGTAGGTTATTCCTTTAAAAATCAATGATAATTTAGATTTCAATGCTGAAAAGCAGTGCACTTATTTATCTGGAAAGGACCTATTATTCATTTGAAAATATGAATATTATAAAACTACACTATTTGGTGTATTGGTTATTTTAAAATACATTAAATAACTATAGGCTAGATAAGGAGAGCATGTAAGTAAGCATATGAGAATTGCATGTAATAAAAGAGGCTTTTCTGAGTAATTATAGAACATCCATTATTATTTAGTAATCGTCTTTGTAATGCAATTTAGTAATAGCATCAGTCTATTACAAGAAGTATTGTATCTCTAGTTTTATTTATTTATTATTCATTTTAGTTGATTAATTATTATTCTCTGGAGCTAGGAATCTTTGATAAACCAGTCTCTATTGCGTACAGATTTTTCATCTTTATTAAAATACTCTAATTTTATCTTTGAAACCAGAATAGACAAATTTGCTTTACTATTAATTAGACTATAAGAATTAAATCTTCTACAAGCTACTTATTAACTTTCTTTTTAATGGGCATTAGTTAGTCATTAATATAATCTCATATTGAATTCCAGAAGCCACAATGTCAGCAATAAGTAATAATAGTAGTACAACTGCAGCATGACTTTTTACTTGTTTCTAAATAACTGGCTTTCTCTTGACAATAATTACACAAGTATGTATATTTTACTACTTACTAACTGCTTATGTTTCTAATTAAATATATAATATTGTCTGGTCTGTAAATGTAATAACCTAAGTAAAATGTCTCTCATTAAGGCAATTCAATATCTAAAATCTAAATTATATTTAAATAGTTAAAAATATACTTTGACATTGTTTTTATTTAAAATAGTTAAAAATTCAAATTTGGATGCAAGAATTTTAGAGAGTCGTTAATAGCTATCTATTGGGAAGAGTTTATAATTTTTATTTTTTGTTTAAACACAATTAAGATTAGATGGAAACTTATTTAATGTCCAATTCAGTCCATAAACTCAGTTCGCTATTTCTTGGTCCCCTAACAATAGCTGGAATATCTAAAAACATTTATATTTTATTTTTATATGAGTGGGTTAGTTATACATCACATTATTTTTACTACCCTAAGAGATTTTAGATTATTATTTCAGTATTTAGAACTAAATTTTAATAAACTTTTGTCATTATAAGAATTAATGTTCTTATCTTTGGTATTAATTAATGTATATATAATATATTGATAATCTTATCAAATAGGTTTCTCCTTTTTTACATCTATAAACTGTAACTGCAAAGATGATGATGATGGGAGAAGCTTTGTTATGCTCTGTAGATTTGGAAGCCAAATTGTAATTGTATCTATATAGGAATAAGAGAAAATGGATTAGTTGATTTTTTAGTGATATTATGTACAAAAATTCCCTTATTCAAAAATGCCTTGTAAGTTTTGTACACCTAGATTATATTTATACAAGAAGTGGCTTTTAAATTAAATAACAGCTTAATGGAGAAAAATAAATTTTATCAGTTATGTTTAAAACTGTAATGGTAATTAATAGGGAAATATTTTACCCTTTAATCTGGTATCCCACAACTAGATAAACTATGTTCTAATAATAATTAAAATAATATGTCTAATTTTTATTATTTCTGTATACTTTAATTGCTTACTTTCATGGTGTATCATTAAAATTCACTGAAGTTTGATCACTTGTTAAATATAAAATAAAAACAAGGGTAATATTTTATTGAATTTAAACTATATTTACAAACCAACTAAATATAAATAAATGTATTTAGTATCTTATTTCGTTAATATTAGATACTATAACTCTTTATTGAAGTTTGTAAAGTATTTAGTAGTATTTCAATATTCTCAAGATAAAATAATTATATTATTGAAATCAAGTATTGCACTATGACCCTCACATATAGATAAATGATGTAATTCCAAAATAATAAAATTACCCAGTCATTTTAAACAAAACAATTGGTTCATCTTCTATTTACAATATATATTTTATCTTTTCTTTGGAATGGCAACAATAACATAAAGTAACAAAGTAAAAACATCTATTCCATTTCTTAGGTTTCTCAACTGATTTCTATGAAACCCATGTTGAGTGACAATTGATAATGATACATTTGTTTACATTGCAATTTTGTTCGAATGAAAACCATTTATGTCTTAAAACTAAATAAATAATTATTATTATTATTATTATTATTATTATTATTATTATTATTATTATTATTATTATTATTATTTATTTATTTATTTATCAAAAATTATTAATCAAACAATACATATAAGAAAGATAAATACTCCAAACAAGATAAACTTGTATTAGGAGTCTTTCCTAAATTATTAATTACAAACCAAAAATTAAAACACCAACAAAAAATAATCATAATAATAAAATACATTACTATACCATAAATACTAAAACAAATAAACCAAAACAAATAATATAAGAATAAATACAGCCAAAGAAATATACATATTCAATAAAATATATACATATTAATTAATCAATATATTACACATGAGACAATAACCAAAATTTTAAATATTTTTTAAAAATATAAAAAGATAAATTATCAACATCTATTGGACAGTCAATAACAAAAGAATTAAAGAGCCTGAGTCCATTATAACTAAATTGCCTACGACTGCTTTCTAAAGAAAAATCTGGAACCAGCAGTTGAAATTTGTTAGCCAAGCGGGTACCCATAATTGATACTTTACGACACAGTAAAAAACGATGACAATATATACATCAATGACAATTCTAAACTTATATAGTTTAGAAACAGATAACACACCACAATTGACATATATATCTCACACAGAGGTCAATCTAGGTCTACTAAAAATATGCATTGTATAATTTTGCAAAGTATATAATAATAATAATAATAATAATAATAATAATAATAATAATAATAATAATAGTAGTAGTAGTAGTAGTAATAATAATAATAATTATAATAATAACAATAATAATAATAATAATAATAATAATAATAATGATGATGATGATGATAATGATGATGATGATGATGATGATGATGCCATCATTTTTTCAAATAGTTGAAGGACTACCTTGCAATAAAAAAAATTTGCCTAATGCAACAGTACATATGGACAAGATCATACATAAGTCCGGTGCTGTGTTACCCATACTTATCAAAGGTCTTTATGACACTTGAAACTGACATAGTTGTATATATAGAATATAATATGATTCACCCTATTACCTGCATTTTAATAATAAACTTCAGACCCATGATATATTCATTCTATCAGTACATTGTTTTGGACCATTGGAAAATGAGTATGCCTTTCCAAACCAGCCAATTTTTCATTAAAGTTGTTACTATGAAAACTTTTATCACCCTGGATTTCATGAAATTTCTGTATTCATCTTGAGTTATCTTTCCACTACACTGTATATTCATGATCTGGACAATATATCCCACATGATATATACTGTAAAAACATTTGTATCCAATTTCCAGTGCCTTTCACTAAAAAAACCTAGGCTACATCTGATCTAATCAACCTCCAGCCTATATACTTAAAAAAATAATCAATGACCAAATTGAGCTATAGATTCTTCTATTATTATCACTTCTACAATTTTCCAAAAAGGGCTCCTCCACCAGTGAAGCAGCCCTCATCTTTATTAACAATTCTGACATCAGTTCAAAAAAATAAACAAACAGTCCCATTGCAGTTCAGCTTGACTTACAAGCAGCTTCTCCTTCTGTTTCAATTAACCTACTTATTCAAATGCTTTCTAACATCACCACATTGCCTAATCTATTATACCTAATTATCAACCTACTTCTGAACTGTGAGTTACACATCATCTTAATGATAAAAATTCTTCATCCTTTAATCCCATGCAATAAACCTCACAATGATCAGCCTTAAGCTCATTATTATAAATCCTCTTTTACAACACATAATAAAATTACTGGAATCCAAATTCCACAAACCCAGCAATACATCCCCTACATAGTCAATATAGATCACATCACTTTTTTTTTGCCTTCTCACAAACAACTTTCCATATTATAAACATTCATTGTAACTGCATAGCAGCCTACAAGCTGCAATTTAATCCCAAAAAACTTCTGCATGGACTCTATCCACAATATATTTATGTTCCCAAGCTTTCAAAGGAAAACCCACTCCATTCTTTAAGGCTCCCTTAATATGAGACACATAATACAAATCAAGTTACAAGATTCTGTTCTGCAAATTATTAACTCACTTTCTAAGGCATATCTATCAATTTATTCCAAGAAATACCTACTCAATACTCTTGCTATGACCAAAATCACATATTATCCACCTATTATTAAATTTTTAAAGATATTTATTTTTGCTATTAACTCCATATGCAATAAATTGCTTTGAAATTACAAGATCATATCAAATATTCATCAAATGACTCAATCATCAGACTTTGTATAATGGTCTAGGCTTGCACAGCATCTGAGTGTTCTATGCATAATAAGGCATTAAAATAATAGAAGCTATTACCAACTGTTTCCAAAGCTGCCAGTGCCTGTGGAAAGTAATCCCTTCAGATAAACCTCATCCTTCAATGTCATATATCACAGATCTTATTCATTCAATCCAAGGTACCACCAACCAGGTCATCCTCTCCCACAATTCCAAGTGCACTAACTGTCAAAAATAGAACCTGTTTTATTAAGACTCTATAAATGATTACTCCCTCCCCATGCTTGGAATAAATAATCCTTGTCTTTTCCACCAATTTAAAAAATGGGCACTAGACCCAAAGTTTTTTGACTTTCTAATTAGATTCAATCTACAAGTGCTTCCAACATTTTTTGTGGTATTTTGTACAAAAATATGGAGAATATTCTGTGACCTATGCCATGAAGCTGAGGAGACTCAACAACATCATCTTAATGAATGTCAAACACTAAACTCTATATGGCAAATTGTTAGATGCCTATAGGCAGAATTCCATGCACCACATAACTCAGGTCTTCCAAGGAATAAGAATTTCTGCAGTACATGCAGTAACATTTATCCTGTTTGTCTTCTGATGTTACCATTGCATCTTCTTGTAAGGAAACAACACGAGGAAGCACCTGGCTACATATATCAATAAATTAAATGAGATAAAAGCATGTAGAACAATATAGCTTTTCTGAACAATTTTGTGGCCACCTGTCACTCATTAGAGAGCAGTCCAACCTATAAGCTGCCACTACCACAATAGGCAGTCTAACAATATTTTTGAATATTTTATTTGCTTTATAATATAACTAAATACATGGAAAACTATGTACCAGATGCTCATTACAATAGGTCAATACCACAGAAGGCTATCTAACTGGATCAATCAAACTCAAGGTAAATGAACTTTAATTCAAAGGTTATGAACAATACTTTTAGACAATACTATGTCATACAAAAAAAATATCATTAACAACAATCATATATAATTACCAATGTTCATATAATTGAACTATAATCAGCAATATTAATCAAATTTATGTAATAACAACAATGATTATACTTGAAATGCCTTGTAACCCTGGAAAAACCCTTGTAAAACCTATGTATCATATCTTCTGGTCAATGAAATATATTTTTAAAACATAATAATAATAGTAGTAGTAGTAGTAGTAGTAGTAGTAGTAGTAGTAGTAGTAGTAGTAGTAGTAGTAGTTGTAGTAATCTTTATAATCAACCTCATCATAATAATAATAATTATAATAATGACGATGATGATGATGATAATAATAATAATAATAATAATAATAATAATAATAATAATAATAATAATAATAATAATAATAATAATAATAATAATAATAATAATAATAATAATAATAATAATAATAATAAACCATCTAATTAGTTGTAGATCAGATATTCATATTTTGGGTAGAATTACACTAATTTTTCAATTCAAAAAAATATCAAAATTCTCTTCAGACTATACTAGATATATCTGTGTTCTCCTGAACTATATTTCTGTTTTTTTGGATACTCAGATATGAGTAAACTCTTAAAATAGCCCCATTTATTTAATGAACAGCCTTCAAAACTGTCAAAAATTCTTGTACAATAGTCTACATCGCATATTTGTAAAACCTAATAGGCATTTTATCATCACATTATAATGGTTCTAACAGACATCTTTTTATAATAAATGCTTATAAACAACACATGGGTTCCCATGATTACACATGTATATACTCATATATAAAACATAATATTGAACCTACTCTTTAAATGTATTTCATGATTACTGAATGACTACAAGTCATACATAAGTCATATATATATATATATATATATATATATATATATATATATATATATAAAGAGTTTAAAATATGGACCAAAATTGCAAAGGTAATAATAATGTATGAGCTTCCATTTTTTAAGACCATAATAAATCATGTATATCGTTTGAATTTCAATTATAATGATGCAAAAATATTGCAAACTGAAAAAAATAACATAAAAGGAAAATAAAGGAAGCTATACTAATATATAAATGCAAGCAAATCTTAATCAATAGGTAGGCAGCAAATGTTAAGATCACAGAATTATGGGAAGATTACCCTTTCAAAGAATTAATTGACAAAGACTACAATGATAGTTGAAAGCCCTCCTAAGTGTTGAACATATTTTTTGTTTTTTTTTTTCAAAATTTTTGATTACTGTATTTACTAATATTTAATTATAAGATTACATATCTTATTTTGAGGGAATACACACATCAATTTATATATATATATATATATATATATATTCTAACCCAGTATTTAGAAATTAGTTAATTTATTTATTTGCACTTTTCACCCAGGACACTAATTTTTCATGTTGTTGTTAAGGCAACCAAAATAAAACAAATATCCACTAATTTGCCAATATGATCTAAAATACTTTTCATATAATACAATTGTACATTCAATTCTCTTAAGCCATGCCACGATTGTAATAACAACAATAATTGATCACTTATTAATTTAAAAAATAATTATAATAATATTAATCTCAGGGTTCTTTGTTTCATGTAAGGAAATGCTCGGCGGTATTGTGTTGTCGCATATGACTGGCATTCTGGTCGGCTATAGGAAACATTTATTTTACTTAAATTCAATGTGTCTTCATCTCTCATATCAACTGCTATATTATTTAAAGAGATGATAATTCTATTCAATAATGACGTATAATTTTGAATAACACAGCCCTTTTTTCCAGAATCTCAGTCAGAATAATAAAAAGACAAGGGTGCTTTTTGTGTCCTTCCATCATCCATGACAACACAATCATATAACTAAGATTTATTACTTAGACAATTTAACTAAATGGGAATGGAATAATGTGCAACCAAAGTTAATGGTTTGAAAAAAAATTCATTTTTTTTTTTTTTTTTACACAAAGGTGAATGTTTAGTCTTAAGTTTTCAACTCCATAAATAATTATCATTAAACTAAAATATAATGACATATTCCGATCTGCTTAAATTTATTTCTCTGGTTTATTAAGTTTTTAAGGGTTTGAAATCATTTCGGACTCAAGAAAAGGTTTTGCAAATATTGTGCAAACACTTATATTTAGCATATAAAAACAAAAAAAATGAATCTACAACAAATTTTAACAAGACTATAATTTATTATTATCACAAAAAAATATATGAACATTTATTCAATAATCCCATAGTAATACAAAAATGTAAAATATAACTGATATTAATCTGTATACTCTTTTGGTTATGGACTAGAGGTTACTACTTCTCCTGTATGCAATCATATGGATTGATTAACTACAAGTACATTTCATTACCAATACATTAATTATTAAATTTTGGTAACCTTGTAGAAGCTTTTATTCAAAATTATTGACTAACTATTTTTTTTTTAAATGATTAATCCAATCATATGCAATACGCAAAATATTAAATTTATTTTTAATACATTTACTTTGTTTATGGTCTTTAATGGGATAACCTATTCTAATTATAGGCCAGTTATCAGAAGTTACACTTACCATCTTACATTTAACTTAATGCTAACTTAAGTTATGATACAAATTTTATTCATACGTATAATTTTAAATATGAGTATTATTTAATTACTAACCAGAATTAAATATTGCATTTGAATATTCCTTCAGTAAATAAGCGTTTCAAATTACGCAATTTTAATTACTTTCTCCATTGATTTACTTGTCAAATACTAGCAATATTTAGCAGCACAATACAGATATTGATCCTAGTTACTAACGCACTATTTATACTAAAGTGGATCTTGAGGAACTAACACCTCCAATATAACCTTTATCTTGCCCGAACTTTCAAAATTAAGCACAATAATCAACACCTTCCATGGTGGAGCTATCTTTATTTTCACATGAGGAATATGGAATAACCACGAAGATCTGTAAAGTAATCTACTATATTAAAATATTTTGGTGGTTTCTTGCCTCTTACTTGGGCATACAACGAACACACACCAAATACAATCCTCTCCTGGGATTTAAACGAATGAAGCATACTAAATGCTAGATAAATTCTTGATCGTCCTATCTATGAGAATCGATCACTTGGGCTATAAACATACCCGAACATTATATTTAAAATCTTCCTCTCATGGAAAACAAAGCTTTTGGGGAGATCATTTTTCTTCCCACAAAATAAATACATTATAATTATTACCTATGCGAATATTAATTAAGCATATACCAATGCTATATCTGGGCAGGATAAGTAAATACACTGATTATAATAAATTTATGTTACCGTGTATACTTTGATCAACATCTGAAATCAATGGACATCATAGAATAAAAGTATAATAATTTTAATTTTAATAAAGGAACATTCAAAAATAGTTGGTAGCATACTATCTTAAACTAAATAAAGTGGATGTGTTATTTAAGAATAATTAGGAATAAATTCCTCAATTAATACAGTATAAATTCGTTTCAAAACTTTAACAAGAAATATTTTGTTATAGCATTTCTTTTTTTTTTTTTTTTTTTTTAGTTACTTCTGATAATTTTCAATATTTATTTTACCCCTTAAATATCTAAATATTTTTCTTTTACGTATCTAACATACAAAATTTCTACCTACAATTGTATGTAATAATTAAAACATATTTTATAGATTTTTTTTTTCTTTCGTGTTAAATATCAACTTAACCTATAATAATTATATTAAACCATACCTTTGTCATTACAAGGCTATTAAATATCCCTTGACCATACAGACTTTAACCTATGTGATATAACAAAAAAATACATATCATTTATAACTTAGTTTTAAACAATCATTAATTAACAAGTGCATATTCTCTCATTAGAAAATGTTTTTCTGTTGAGCAATTGGTCCAGGTGATGAGCTTTATCCAGTCGTATTTCATGAAGCAAGTTTAAAAACAATAAACGCATGGTATTATTTCCTTTAAATAAAAGCTTTCTCTTATTTTGTGCATTTAATAAATTAGGTAAAGAAACATATAGCAGAATTGAAGATTAATTCTTACTTGAATTAAACTACTACAATTTTGGGATCCAAGAAAAAAATATATACATATTCTAACATAATGAACAGTTGATGATAGATGATAAACATACACAATTCTTTTCTTTTTTTATTATTGAAGATACGTACAATTCATATTAGCTAGCTTACTTATGGACGGAAATGCGCAATTTTTCCGAGAGATTATTCTGATAATAACTGCAGCTGATTTACATGTATAGGAAGTTTTAATAAATCCAACTGATGTGTAATATAATATATCATTTATTTTTATCATTAAGTCACTAAGATATTTGGTTTTGTTCATACTTTAGGAATTATAAATTTTTTAATGGTAACTTCTCCGTAAGAATGCCCCTATATAACTCTTTCTATATTTACTCTGAGAAAGTTTATATTTTTTTTTCCAAAAAAAAAAATATACAGGTGCATAATTTAATCTTATTTATCATTATTATTATTTCCAGACAATTCTTGGTGGATAAAACATATTTTAACATATGTAACTACATTCCTTGTAAAGGCAGACAATATTTAGAAAGAGCGCGAAAATGTTTCTAGTTGATTTTCCTTGGTTTCAAAATATTTCTTTCAATTATTTTTTTTTCTTTCTATACCAAGAAAATATCAATAAATGACATAAAGTTAATAAATAATTAATTAATTTTTTTTTTTTTGGAAATCACTTCTTTTCCTTAATTTAGATATAATATAATTTTTCGTGACTCCTTTAGTTACATCTGTCATTTTTGAACTTTAGTGCCAGACGATAAAATTTTAAGTATAAAAGGTTTTTAAATAGGTAGATGGCACAGAAAATCAGGGCGTCTTATCAAAAAAATTTAGCCACACATTATATTATTAAAATTTTACTTTGATTACATTTATTTCTGCAAAATAAATTGAAAAAAATTGAGTTACCAAATTTCAGCACTGTTCCTTCCTTGAAAACTAAAAGCAGACTATATCTTTTTTCAAAAAAAAATAATCTCGATTATGTAATTGGCTGTCCTGTTTTGTTGTTATTTTTTTTTTTTTTTACTTTAGCGACCTCTTACAGAAAAATAATCATTTGATTATAACATAAACAAAAGAAAGGAAAAACCTATTACAATCATATAGTTTTAGTATTATTTACCTGGATTACAAAGTAATTTGACAATATAAAAAATAATAATAAATACATTAAATTAACAATCAGTGATGTATAATTCTTTAAACATTTTTTTTTTTTTTACAAAAAGAAATTACCAGAAGTTATTGTGCTTTATGATAAGACATTCATCCACTCTCCCCTCTACCCATCCAATATCAATTACTGTTTAGCTTTTATACTATATTAATTTGCTCTAATTATTAATATCTCAATTAAATTATTCATGTTCTCTCTTTATAAATGACATTGAGTTATTAAATCTATTAGTTATTCACCCAAAACATGCCAAAGTGAGTGAATAGCATACTTTATTAATCAATTATTACTATTGTTATTTTATCTTTTTATTTCTTTAAAGAATAGCATTAATTTCCTGCAGAAATAATGCCAAGTAAACCAAGTGTCAATAACACTAGGTTACTGAATATAAATGTCTTACTATATATATATATATATATATATATATATATATATATATATATATATATATATATATATATATATACTTCTCTAATAACAAACAATCAAATTTTTTAATCTTTAAAATAGTGTTCATGTTAAGAGAAATGATAAAAATTTATCATATGCCTTTATATTATATTACATACATATCCTATGTTAGATATGTGTGTGTTATAATTAGAAGAAAACATAATAATACCTGTTAAGAAATGCCATTATTTTATAAAATACTAAAGAAATAAATTGATACAAAAATAACAAATATGTATAGACTTCAATTTTAAATATCAATTAAACTCAATTGACTTTCTTGTGTATTTTCTTATTTTTATGAATAAGACAACAGTTTTTTGGAAAATCTGTTTGATCTTGTCTTGACTCTATTAGCATACTAATGAAATCTTCCATTCAGCAACATGTGAATTTTTTTGAACATTTTGAGTTGGTTTTGAAATATTATTTCTGCACATCAATTTGAGATGGATTGATAAAAGCAATAAAAATTATTTGAAATGTTTCTCCAATCGTAGTACTTTCTTCTTTTTTTGGGCAAGAATGGGTAGTTGCTTAATACATTTTTTATTTTATAGTAGCATGACTGCTAATGATCCTTAAGTGAATATAGGCCAAGAGGGATTAAGACTTTGACTAGTTGGTTTTCTCTACTTGTGTATTTTTATCCATATTCAATTCAAACATAATTCTTTTACATTTAGATAAATAAGGTAAATTAGTAAAAGTTTTACTTTTGCTAGTCTTTTGTATGCAGAAAAACTAATAATGATAAAAAAATAAAAACACAATCTTTTTATATCCTTTTTCTTTATTACATCATTGATCTCTATAGTATTTTTAGCTTTATATCTTTTTGTGAAATATTCAGTTCAACTCTATTGTCAATTTTTGTGAATGATGATTTTTTTAACTTTTTCTTTGAACATTTAAAATCTTTTAAAAAAATAATAACACAGATAATCAAAAACAAATATACACAGTTTAAAATAGAAAAGGGAAATAAGTACATATATGTTAATAACTAATCTCTTTATTTTATTTTTTTTGCAAATAAATAAATTCACATGTATAAATTTTAACTTTTTGTGTTATTAACATTATTTTTAATGTAATCTTCATATAATTCCTCTATCTATTTTGTATTTATTATTAATTGCCATCTTAATAATCATAAATAAATCTAGACTTTGGAAATGTAAAATAATAATAATAATAATAATAATAATAATAATAATAATAATAATAATAATAATAATAATAATAATAATAATAATAATAATAATAATAATAATAATAATAATAATAATAATAATAATAATAATAATAATAATAATAATAATAATAATAATAATAATAATAATAATAATAATAATAATAATAATAATAATAATAATAATAATAATAATTGAAACATTTTCTACTGTGTTTTAAAAAATATTGCAAGATATATTAAATAAATAATTATGTAAATAAATATATATGTCCAACTGATGTAGATGTTTACTTCCTTTTAATGATAAATAAATTAGAACTTTACAATTATTAAATACAAATAACTGCTCCCCCCCTCCTTTTTATCTATATAATAATTAACCTTGAGGATTGCCCATCCAATACTTATAATATATATATATATATATTATAAACATCATACAAATATATAATAATATTATCATTATTATATTTGTGTTTCCTATAGAAATTTTTATATTTTAGGGATAACGTTTGACAAATGAAATCAACTATTCTCTTTCTAGATACATGTTTCAGTCAATAAACCTGATCTCATCAGCAGGTCTAAAAACTAGTCAATATGCCATCAAATTTCTGTTTAAGTTAATTTGCAATGCTCAATAGTTATTAAAGTTTGAATATAAATTTTACAGTCATTTAGCTTAATATTATTAGACAAGAAAATATGCAATTACATTTTTAGATGATTATTTGAAAGAAATGTTATTTAAAAATTAGTTTAATTAAAGTTTTGCCTTTGCTTTGTCTACTAACATTACCTATTACAAATGAGATTTTAATTAAATTACAGTTAAAATTCACTTTTAATCTTTAATATCAACTGATAGATTTAATTTCACACTCACCTTTATTATTATTTTAGAATGCTTTCAGTTTTTTTTTTTTTTATATATATATATATATATATATATATATATATATATATATATATATATATATATATATATATATATAGTACCTCACTTCCAGGGAAATATGTAATTACAATCACTTGATCTAGCTCAGATAAATAACTATGTTCATCTAAAATGTATCTAAATCAACAATAACTATAGCCTTTAATAATATTAATTATCAAGTTAGCTTACAAAATAAATAATAATATAGTTTTGTTTTATAAACTTAAATAAATGAATATCTAATAAAATCATGAGACTATGAAGTGAGTTTACAAGTGGCAGAGCGAATACATTAAACTAATCTCCCACAGAATATTACCTTAATGGCATAAGAATACTATCCCTACTCCTATTACTTAAATACTACATTTATAGTACTCTCACATCTTTAATCAAAATTACTTAAGTAAATGACTTTTAATAAATTAATCTAACTATCTTCATAAAATTGATTTAACTCAAATTATCTCAGGTTCTCTTAAATTATTTCTAAACTAATTATAATTCTTGTAATCAAGTATGATAAGGGATTTAATATCATTTCTAACGACAACTAAATAATATTAATAATAACAAAAATAATAATAATAATCTTTAATCTATAATTTACTCTCATATCTTTCTACTTATAATGTTGTTCATGTATATCACATAATAATAATATAATATAACCTTCTCTTACTTATATAGCATCTTAAGTAAACATATATGATATGATATTATAATCTGAGAATATGTGGCAATCATTACTAATATAATTCAATGTAAATCTTTGGTAATCATTCCATGACCATCAGAATATTACAATAAATGAAACTTCTTAAATAAAATATATAAAATAAACATTATAACTCTTAAATAACAATTTTATTTATGATGTGCAAATACTATCCCTTCGTTATAATTATCTGTGATTATGTAATTGTGATGTGAAGAAATTGAGTCGACACCAAGATTTAAAAAAACTTAATAAATTTATTAATAAACTTTAACAATAAATTATATACAGTATATACAATATGCATGCACTTTGTCTTACTCTCATTTTAGTAATCTCATACAGAAAATGAATTAAATAAAAAATATTAGATACAAAAAAATTGCTTTATACAATTCTTATTATTGAAATATTACCATAACATCTTTATGGCCTCCATTAATTTTCTTTAAATTTTTGCATCACAAAAGTATTATTTAAATTATCAATTCCCTCTGAATTTATCTTTTATTATTTAGTTTTAAAACATTTTTACTATATCCTATAATTATTCTTAACTTACAGTGTAAATAATGTTAATTAATAATATACCCATTAACCTAAATGCTTATTATTCCTCAATATGATATCAAATAAATGTAAGCATTGATGTGTATCATTATAAAATAATAATAATATAAAATTATGATCATTTGCATTCTTCAAATATGATTTATGTATATATCTTTTACTTGTAAAAATATGCATTAACATTGAATTTTTTTAAAATTTAATGATTAAATGATATCTTTAGAAAACACATTCCATTCATCATTTATTTATTTATAATAAATAATAATAAGTTCCAAAACATAAAAAGTTTATGACTCTTTATTAACAAGTTACCATCTTGTATTCTTTACCTTCAATCATCTTTACTTTTAAATAATATAACCCATCTTATCTTTTAAACAACAATTCTGCATTTTAAACTTATTCATCATTTCATATTTTAAAATACTAGCCTTCATGATACCATTCAAGCAATACCGATAGTAAATACACGTAGGTATATGGAATAAATCCGATTTTAATTTAATAACACTTCTATTAAATTACCATCATGGTCACAGTGTATCATAAATAAGGTATGACTATTTTAGTTCATCACCTTTTCCAATAAACATAATATCCAAGCTATCAATTCAGCTCTAAGGAACATTACAACTTCAACATACAGAAAATAACACTACCATGAACAAATACAAGTTATAGGGCTAAGTTATCTCCTATACTTATTCCAATATAAAAAAATCTTACCTAAAAATATTATCTTAGTTCTATTTAACTTAATACCAAGCATACATCACTAAAATCTATTCTTACATCCTTATAATAATAAATAAATTCATGTCTAAAATAACTATCTAACCAATCGATAAGAAAAGATTATTTTATCCCTTAGTAACTTTACACATAAATACAAACAATCAGTATCAATATTCCGGTTTATTGTTTTGATCACTTAAACTAAACATCAAATTCCATTATAATAGAATCATATACTTATATTTCCCTTATATTAAAATGTACTTATAATATTATTAAAAGTATGCATATTCTTTAACATGAATAAACAAATTATAAACTATGTGTATGTATTGTGTTTTTTATAATCATTCTATACATCCGCACTAAAATATACAATAATAAATACATAGTAAAATGATCAATACTTTTATAATTGTTACCATCAAAAATACTTCTTCATGGTCGATTGTTCCAGTAATATTTCTGGATCCCAAACTAAATAAAAACATTATTTAAATATTATTCATTCCATCTCATCATACTTTAAAACATTAAACTTTTTGTTTTAAAATTATTAAATACTTTTTTTATATATAATAACTAATCTCTAGGTTAGTAAATAATTTAATGTTTTTATGTTCCTACCCTACTTTTATTTTATGAATAAATATAAATATGAAAGTTACTAAAAAAAAAAAAAAAAATTAGATATCTTTACGAAAAGAAACTCCTTCCGAAGACATTCACTAAAGAAAATATCTTTTTCTCCTGGTACACATCGTTAATTATACTTCTGATGCCAAAAACTATGCATGCTCTATTTCATGTTGTAACACAAACAATTCAAAATGACTGTTCCACATTAAATACAGTAAGTTCACTTTTCTCTTCACAAAATCCAAATTTATTTACTTAATTATTACTTTGCCGCCAAAATTTGAACTAGTTTAAGAATTCCATGGCTATATAAATACAGCATTAAAAGTACTTGTTATATTTTACACTCAAATAGTTTCCACATTCTTGTAACTTTTATCCATATTTCCTGATGTCTAAGTTTTCTGATATAGCTTCAAAACGGCATTTTAAATTGGTTTTCACAATATAAATAAATTCCACAATAATTTTATAACCTTTGTATGTCCAGCATACCTTAATTATTGATTTTTAATATTTTTTAAATATGATATAAATCATATCAGCAAATGATCTTAATTTGTCTCTTTTTTAAAAAAAATTTCAGCTTGAAATTATTTTCAATATTTCTTCAGAAAGAAATATTTTAGCATTTTAAAATAATTGTTTGGACAAATTTAAAGGTTTTTTTTCTTTTAAAAGCATTTTTCATCATAATTTAAAATAAGTTTTCTTTTTTCATAAAATATTTTATATCATTTCATTTTTGATGAAAATCTTGTATTTCCCCATAAAGTTCTTTTAATAAAATTCAGTTGTAAACAAACATGACTTATCACAACAGGCAAAATTATATGCTTTATATGATAACGCTTAAATTTTTTCCTCAATCCTTTTATATTTAGTAATGACTTCCCCATGTTTAAGTTGATGACAAATTGGATAAAGTAGATTGGTGAGTAGGAAATATTTATTTTTTAGCCTTGCATATCTATATCACAACCTTATAACAATAAATTACTGTACTTTTAAAAAAAAATTTTTTTAAATGATAAAATTGACTATTAAGCTATTAATTAATTTACCGAGGTTGTAGAAACCCTGACGATGGTATCACAGTATAATAGGATAACAGTAATAGATAATAGTGACCTTGAAACTTCTGCACAGCTCTTTTATAGATGTCCAAAATACACATTTTCATTGGTCAATTTCAACAATGCTTACTTCAACAGCCTGGGTAACAAATGCCAGATTAAAGTTAAAATTAATAATAATTTATTAAATATTTATTCTTATTATATTATTCAATTTTTAATTAATTTTCACATTTTATTTACACTCAATAAATACTTCAAAATAACCTTTAAAAATCATATTTTAATATTTATTACCATTTCTACCTTTATTTTAAACCTAACATATTTATTTTCAACACAAAACATAAATCTAATTTCATTTATTATATCTATGTTTTAAAACTTAATCTAATATTTATAACAGATGACCTCATTTTAGTTTCAAAAACAGGTGTAAATATTATACGTCATGTGTTTTATAAAATTAAATGAGGATGCTACTAATTTAAAGGAAACTAAAATAAATAATTTAATTTATAAAATATTACATCAATCAATATTATATCACAATTTTAAAATAATTATTTTAATATTATAAGATCAAAAATACACTTTTCTCCCTACATTATTATTTTTAATTAAATACTTTAACATATAACCATTAAATACAATTATTATTATTAAATAATCTATTTGTTTAACTTTAAAGTATTCCTTTTAAAATTTATCTTAATAATTTATCTATAAGACTTATTAAATCAATATTTATTCTGACTAGTTCTCCCAATCATACATGCTTATAATGATTTTTAGCTAACTACTTTCTTACAAATATGACCACAATATTATAAATCAATTATTTTACCTGCCTTAGTGAAATTATTCAAAGATCATCAACACATAACATACATCATTTCCTTACTTAACTTTAAAATTTAAAATTTTCTAGTAAATTGTTAGAAATAATCTATTCTAACCTAAACAAAAGGGTACAATATATATATACTTACAATGATTGTATTAATAATCTATTAAATCATAAACCTAAGTTGCTGCAGTAGTATTATTGTTACCAGGTGAATATTATGGCTGTTTAGTAGCATAGGAATCACTTGCAGATATATATATAAAAAATCACAAATCGAAATTATGTAATACTAGTGTATCAAAATAATAAGAAGCCACTTCCATTTTGGGAAAATTACTGATTAATCAAACAAAACATTAATTATAAAATATTAAATGAATAAATATTTATAAAAAAAATAGAAATTAAATATAAAGTTAAAATTAAAAATTAAAGATGCACAAAAATTTTGCTAGTACCTAGTGCTTGTTTGAGTTATTTTTACAACATTTTATTTTAATGAAAAAGCCTTAGTCTACACTATAGTGTCACAATTTTTAAATTATTTCTTAGAAAATTAATTTAAAAACAATATGTCAACTTTGTAAATATATAAATACAGAAATAAAGTGAAATAAGTAATCAGAGCATAGCTTTTGTTACTTTGCAGTTGCCAATAAAAATATGTTTGGACCTAAATAAATTTATTTAAACTACATTTCTAACATGCAAAAAAAAATTTGGAAAAATTGCATAAAGCAATGAAATTATATTGTAAAAACAACTATAAAAAGTATAGAAACGTTCCTTTTTCCACCAATTACAATTTTTTCCATTACCTTCTTACATTTTCCTTGACTTTATTCTAAAAACATATATTTTTTTATAAAATTTTTTATTAAAAAAAATATTTCATAAATGTGATGTTATAAATATATGTAAAATTATACAGCTTAAACATTTTCAAGATATGAGTAAAAAATAAGTTCTAATATGCACAGTAACTAATTTGAAAACCAAAAAAACTATTGATAAAAGCTTTTTGTATTTGTTTTTCTATATATTGTTGACATTGAGAGATTTTAGTTTCAAATTTTACTGTTAAATAGATACAAAACTGGATAAGAGCAATACAGAAAGTTGCAAAAGAATATATTCAAGCCAAGTAATTGAAATTCTTCTCAATGTCTTGCAATGAAATATTTATCAAATAGAAAAAATTATATAGAAAATGTTTTGCTATGTTTTTGTTGAGATATCAACTATTTTCCAGAGCTATTGATAACATCAATCTGGTTTCTTGATATGTCCGACAAAGTATTAGTGGATTTTTTATCAAACATTGCTTAATGAAATTTTAGAAAAGAATTCCATAAAAATTGTTAAGTAAATTACATTAGCATTATTACATATATATGTAATTCTTAATTACTAATATATTTAAATTTTGTGACTATTTTAATTACATTAACCCAATCCAAAAAGTGTTTGGTTATTCACTTTCAAGTTTTAAAATTCTATTAAATGTTGTAAATGTATTTAAATAAAAATAATGTTGCTATGTTTTTGAAGTTTCAATTTTTTTGTGTGTGTGCGATACTGATAATATCAGATTTATTGACACATATCCAGCAAGAAATTAGTTTTTTTTATGTGAAACATTGTTGTTTAAAATTTCAGAATAAAAATTTCTATAAAGAATATAAGTAAAATAGCATTATCATTATATGTATATGTGTAAATACATAAAAGCAGTTTTAACATATAATGGATTAAACCTTTGCCACCTTTATATATCTAAAATAAAAGACACAATAATAGAATATGTAAGTTAATATTTGTTTGTATCTTAATCATTGTTATTAAAAATTTCAGCCATATATTCTTTTTATGCAATAAACTATACTTTTTCTCTTTCTGTCATTTCTTTTTTCACAAACCACTTCAACAATTTTTGGTTCACATTCATATTCATGTTTATTTCACTATTATAAAATTATGATGTAAATGGATAATTAGTTTTTGCTTTTTTATATGTAAATGAATATTGCATCATTTTCATTCTTAAATTCACGTGTTTCTCTATTGTATATTTTAATATAATATCAATTGGAACTTATTGGAACTTGTAAAGTTACATAACATTAAAAGTACCTAACTGTTAAGCTGCCACTAATAATCAAACGAAGCATTCAGTCCTATTAGAACTTATTTCAACACAGCTTTTTTCAGAATATTCATCATTTAATCCTAAATAATTGGCAAAAGGAATAGGCTGTTAAGAATAACTTTTTATTCTCTTAACACTGGTAAGTGTTATGGTGACGAATATACTGCTGACTATATTTTAGTTATGTTTTTCCTATTACTGCTTCTGGATTTTAGATAGCATAAAACATAAATCTGAGAATGATGATTGTACATGATAACTATTCTTAACTAGTTAAACATGGGGAGAAATGTAGACACATACAAGAGTCTAGGTTAACAAATGAACATATATTTAATGCAAATAAAATCAAAAAATCTATATAATTCATTCATACTTATTTGTGAATCCATTACATTTTTTGAATGCTTGTTTGATACATATTTGTCCTTTAGTTGTTCACTATTTCTATTTTTGCTTCGTTGCTTTAACACTTTGGAATCATCCATAATACAACTTAAATGTTAATCTATGAAAAAAGTATTTCTGCAGAGAGAAAGAAAAAAATCTCTATTTTTCTAGTTTTACTTACAAAATTTCCTTTCATCTCAGCAAGATGCATAAATATTCTTTCTAAAATCTCAAAATCAAAAGAAAGATAAGAAAAACTAAATTATATCTGTAAAAGAATAAATCCTTCATAAAGTTACAAGTAGTTTATATTTCAAACTAATTTAATTAAATTTCTTGCCATTATTATTTATTGAGGTAGATTATGCATACATAGATCTAACTGCTGTCCTCAAGAAATTAGTATTGTATGTATGTAGTAAATCAAATGATAAGAAAATAAAAATTAAGGAGGTCTGATACATAGCTAATTATAATAACATTTGGCATTCAGAGATTTAATAGTGTGGAATTGAGTATTTAATGGAATTTTAGTCATTGAATAATGCTTTTTTCTTTAATGTTTGATTGCCATCTGATATTCTCAACTATTAATCTTTGTATCACAATGACTGTTCAGTACTTTGATGCATGTGTTTTCCTAGATATGTATTTGTATGTCTATGCATATGTGTGTTGAATCGTGAAATTCCAATATTAGTGTACAGTATGGTTTATTTTTTATCACTGATGTCTTTAAATCCTTGTATGAATTATCCATCACTAATTACAAGTCAGTTTCACTAATCATTTGGTGTTTTTTAATTCTGACTTATAATTATTAACTATGGATTAAAGAAGGCTTATCTCTGAGCTTGATGAAGATATTTTTAATATATCAGGCACCAAACTACATTTAGACTTTATAAGATTGAAATTCAATGGACCTATTTGTGTCTTTGACTCTTAGCTAATCATTTTCAAAACCATAAGTCTAAGTTAAAGTTACTTCTCCACACTAGTCACTAACTTTCTTACTTCTGCTGAATAAAAAGTAAGGTGTTTTTTGCATTGATTGCACCAATAAATATTTATGATATTCTTATATTCACCCAGCATTATTGTCTGCAATAAATATTTGATGACTGAATTTTCCCTAATGATTTTAACTCTGAAATTTGAAATCTGTAAAATTGTCAGAAATCATCACAGATTTATCATTTACAATTTTTATACATCACTGTTTGCCTACTGACCAAAAACAAGTTTTCATAAATCGGAAGTAAATATATTCATCTGCTGCACAGGGTATTAATTACCTGTGGCATCCATGGACAATATGTTCCATATGAAATAGTAATGCTGGTATATTCAAATCTTTATGAATTAAAATTTTATAATATGAAGATCATTGTTTTTCATTGCACCTTGAGAAAATTTCATTTTCTATAATAAAATCAGGTCAGAAATTATTTTCACAGCCAGTTAATTTCCTTTAAACATATATCTTTGATAATCATATTTTTAACCAATCATAGTACAACTAAACTTGCTCTCAACTGTAATAAAAAGTGGAATTTAATAAATGGTCCTGAGGAACATATTGCTTATGAATGTTTGTAAAGATTTTAAAAAATATTTTCAATTTTCAGCCTTAAACAACTCCAAAAGCAACAATACAACCCTGTTTTTGATTTTTTATTAAATCAAAATATTGTAAATAATTAAATAAATGATCAATGGAAATTATTTAAGTGCTATAAATTTGTTCTTATCTGATGCTGTGTGCAAGTTTCTGGGGTTCTGCAGTAAGTCGATAGTGAAATTCAGGCATAAAGACCACTGTTAATAAAACTTAACATTTCCTGAGTATGTCCTTCCACCTGTAGGATAGAATGTTATTTCATCAAAGACTATTGATATTAGTTTTAATACAGTCTTTTTGTCTCCTTTTGTTCTTCATCCAACATAAGCTATTCTAGGAACTTGTCATCATGAGATTATTGTGCTATCAGAAATCCCCCCCCCTATCAACTGTGTCAATGAGATTGTATGTTTGAGCAAACACATTTTATCTTTTAACTGTGCATGCAGCATTTCTGATGTCAATTTCCTTTTCCATTAGCTCAATACATAGAGAATCAAAAAGGAGATAAAAAATAGGCTTAATAAGTTAGAAGTCATTAGTTGTGAACTTTGCCGAGATATGGGTGATTTAAATAAAAATTAGAAACATAAATATTCTTTAATTTATTCATATTGTTTTTTCATTATACAAAATTTATTACTAAATGCCTAATTCATGAAATCATCTCCTTCCTTCTTTTGCTGAACATACATTTATGATAATAGCAGTTTTGATTTAGTTCAAATTAACAGTCATAAAGATTTTCATTTAAAACTGTTTGACTAAATGTTTTAGCCTATACATGTACAATACATAATATAAATTTAATTATATATAATGAAATTTTTATTTTTTTTCTAGCATTGTGAAACAAATTGTAAGATTATAATTTAAAATCAGATAAGTAAATGCTATTTTTAATATATATGTAAAATTTATTTGTTCCTCCACCCACTTTTTTTTACTGAAAATACTTTAGATTTATAATGATAGCAGTTTTGATTTGATTAAAAAAATTATTCCAAAATTAGTTGACTAAATATTTTAGTTAATGCAGCACACAATTTAAAATTAATTATTGATAATACAGTATTATATATGACCATAATTTATTTTTAATTTTATGCTGAATGAAATTCTTTTTTTTTTCAGTATTGAATTTCTTATATTTGAAGTAATTGGAATTTTGGCTTGGAAATATTTGAAACAAGTTACAAGTTATAATTTAAAATTAAACAAATACTGTATTGGAAATGATATTGTAGCCTTAAACTTGATTATTAATTGCATAATGTATGAAATCATTTTTTCCTCAAAATAACTTGCAATTACAATAACTAAATTTTACAACTTATAATTATCATAATTTTTGCAGAAAGTAAAATTACTATTCATAAGAGTTTTAATCCATAAAAGTGAGTAAATATAGTTTTTAAATTAATAAAATATAATATTAATACTTGTAGTAGATACATATCATCAAAATAGAATTGGAATTACTTATTGTACTGAATAAAATGCATTTGTTTTGCTATTGTAATCATTAATGATGAAAACTTTTATTTTGGATGTCACTAATAAAATATATTCACTTTCTTCCAAGAACACTGGGTGAAAATTAAATAAAGTACTCTAAATTAATTATATTTTTATTTTATAATCAAAATATTGAATGAACTCTGTACTTTACATTTTTAACAAGAGTATCATCATTTTTCTTTTGGATAACATACAGTGACTGTTCTATAACATCATCAATCTTACATAATTGCCATCATTTTGAAAATGACAGGTTTTTTTTAAAAAATGACATATTTTTATGATCTTTATAGTAAATAATTGATTGTAAATCACAACAATGGATACAAATTGATGTTGATTACTATGGTGAATCATCTCATAAAGGGTCTGGTGCTAAGTTGAGGTTAGGTATATATTCACAATTTTTTAATATTTTAGTAAATGTTAATAGAGAATAAATTTAATATTTTTAACTTCATTAATATTTAACTATAGTAAAAAAACATTTTAAGCATTTTTAACTATCATTCTTAGAGATACTATCTTTATTACTAAATCAAATTTCTGCCACTTAGATATATAAAATTTCTTTGTAATCAAGTAAATAATTAATATTTTCTAATAAATTATACCACACTGTTGTGTTTTTATAGAACTTTTATTTTACCATTATAATTACAGACATATTTAAGTAATTCATTTATTTCTGTAAATTTTCCAAATCCATAATTCTATTTGAATCACTGATACTAAAACAAATATATTTTATCATTGAAAAACACAAACATAACTGAAGTAAAATATTACTACCTTATGGAATTCATTCATTTATTATTTAAAATGCTCTGCATAAGATAAAACATTATTTTTGACCCTGTTTTAATCTAGGCAGAAAAGTTTAATTAAACTTTTTAAAAAACTGTAGTAAAATATAGGTGATTAAAACCCTCTTTTATCACCTTGTTTGATGAATAAATGCATTAACTTGTAATAGCTACAATGATATGTGACTCTGATATCAATTTTCAAATGTCCTAATTTCTTTTTTTTAATTGAGTAGGTATCTCTTATAACCTCTTTTTTGCTGATTATTTTATTGGCCAAGTGAGGTAAAAGTCTAAACTTTTAATTGGTCAATTCACAAACTCAAGCGCCAAAATATATTCATCTTTTAATATTATATTCACTTTAGTTTTGTTTGTAAAAAGTATATTAATAATTTGTCAGGTTATGAAAGTGAATGAAAGTTTTTCCAAAAATAAATTTTTATTCATAATTATAAAAATATTCGAAAGCAGCAAATCTAAAATAAATGTTACTCACTAACTAAAAAGTTTTGCTGATGTCAGTGATTTCTTTCTCAATTTTACATTGTGGATAAGTAAATAATTTTTGCTAAAGTCTTAACTAATTTTCTAAAATAATTTTATTTTTAGTATATTTTATCAAAATAATTTCTAATTTGTCAAAAAAGACTTTTAAAATGGTCTAAAACATTTGTTGATCATTTTCGAAATTAAACAAAAGAAATCATAATGGTGGACATTATTGACAACCATTTTCTTTGTTGCCGAAATTTAACAGCCAATAAGATTCAAGAAAAAACAGCCTTATTCTTTTGTTAGACCTGAAACATCAATTTTATTGATTTTTTACTTGTAAAATAATTCAAGAGAGAGCAGCATCTTATGGAACTTTTTATAACCTTTCAAATGACAATAAAATCTTTATCGTAATGTTAAAAATGACAGGATTTGAATACAGGGAAGCGGTCACATTTTTAGCCATAACTAGCAAACAGGTGGTTAATACCTTCCTAAGTATGCATCTATTTTCAAAAATCAGTTTGAATTTTGCTCATGTAGTTTAATCTAAATTTTATACTTCCCTATTTAAATAGTGAGGTATCTTGTATGGCTTGAAGTCTAAATGGCTGTATATATTTTCATCCTTTTCAAATTACCATTTGTTTTTTGCTATTCATTAAAATGAATGTTATAAAACTTGTCAAAATTAATGGCATCAATAATAAAAACCAAATTTATTTCATTATAATGGCTAATTATAAAAAAAAGCAATTGAATACAATTAAATAAGAGTAATTTGTTTCTTCATTTTTGAATTCTTATGACTATATTTATTTACTTCTTATACAAATATTTTAATACACATTGAAATTAAACTGAGAGAGTGCAAACCTCTCAAGCGCTTAGCCAATCAGATCACTCTCTGTTTAATTTCAATAACGTCTGTGCTTTGTAAAATAATTATTATTTGCATATATTGCTGTAAATTATAACATCTAAAAACTACTGCATAGTAAATCAAAAGATTTCATGCTGTATGTTTATAATTAGAACTCAGTGAGTTGAGTGTGAAGATATTTAAGATTCATGCTTTCAGATCTAAGTACTTTGGATTGGCTTGAATATATAGAAAGACAAGTAAAGAAGAGAGTGGAACAACTCTTTCTTTGTTGAATTCTCTGTCTCAGTATTTGTGATCTGATTGGCTAAGCGCTTGAGAGGTTTGCCATCTCTCAGTTTAATTTCAATACCGTCTGCGCTCTGTAAAATAAATATTATTTAATACACATTGTAAATAATGCTTATAATTAAAAAAAACAACTTTGAAATAATATTTTTTCAAAACAAATACTCTATTAAGATGTAGTATGAGATACCACTTGTAGCATTTATATGATTAAACTGAGTTGTTTTCATTGCCAGTAAACATAGGTGTTGGAAACTTTTTATCTATTTGGATTTTTTCATCACAACAAAATAATTTATTTTTTATGCCTTCATTTGATTCTTCAATTCATTCTTATATGCATACATTGGATTGTAATTAATGATAAGATTGATGATTTATGTTTGACTACAACTTGTAAAAATAGGAGGACATGAAATTTTTGGTTGGCACATAAATTCTACATTTGTGCTATATTGTTTTGTTGCTGGAAAGATTTTGATTGAACATCTGAAAAAGAGATTGTGATTTGAGATATGTGATAGTTAGTAACACTATGTCTTAAGTAAATGGGTAGCATAAAATAATTAATAGCTCTCTACAAATTATCTGTAAATTGTTTTCTTTTGATATGTAGCAAAAAATATGTGATAAGATATATATATATATACATTGTAAGACTGCAAGGAAATCAAGTCATATATTATGTGACTTAATTTAATAAGCTTGTACTACAAATGTTATATAATGAGTGTGCTCATAGCTCTTAACATGATTTTCTAAATACCCTTATCCTCAGACCAGTTTCTAGCTCTAGCTGTCATCAGTGATATCCTAGAACATTCAGTTATTATATTTAAAAATACAAGGTCAAGCCCAAGCAATTATCTAATAATTACCTATTAAATAGAAAATCTAAATTTTTCAATAGCTGGATTTGAAGACATACGGATATCTGAAAATTTCAGATTTTTTACTTAATAGATAACTATTATATAAATGACTTTACTTGGTATTTTTAAATCTAATTATGAATGTCCTAGCACCTCACTGGAGTTAGAAACTGATCTGAGAATAAGGATAGTCAGATAAGCTTGTTAAGCGCTTATAGCATGCTCATTATAAGACATTGTAAAGGAATCAATTTAAATGTATCAATGAGATTTCTTATAATAATATTATTTATTATTGGATAATATCTAGTATAATGAATGACTAATAAAAATTATTAATATACTTTCAAAGATTTGTGGTTTAGACTGAATATTATGCACTACAACTAAACTTTAAACATCACACTATCTCAATGGTACCCAGAAATCATTTTTAACAATAGCTTTATTTTTAGTATCAATCATGAGATATGTTTAAAATTATTTTATAAGAATGATTTTCTTAAAAACCTGTTTATTACTGTTTATGGAGGGGAATTATCAACTGGCAAATGAAACACAATTTACTTTTTATCAGTTTTAATTATCTAAATCATGACTGCAGAACCTTCAGTCCTGGAATCAACTTTGTCTTCAAAAATTCTCAGATATTTTCAAAAACATATATAAAATGGCTCTGTATAAAACTTTTATTTAAACTTGTGCATAGTTCAGATATTGAAATAACAGTTAGGTAAAATAAAATATTTATTTTTTTAACTAAATCCAACCTTTATAATAGTTCTAGTTCATTTTATTATAATTGTAATATTCCAACAAATTATCTTATTGTGCAGTCTGTCTGATTACAGATCTAATCTATGATGCTGAGGGCATTTTCTTTGTTTTTATAGTTATTTTCACAGACTGTCTATTCACAAAAATAAAATTAAAAGTTTACTTTCTTTTATTATTATTTTGTCTTTTTTATTATTTGAATAACTATATTAAGATTTTTTTTTAAAAAATTGACACAGAAAATTGCATATTTCAATAAAAATGATTCAACATATATTTTTTATAGAAAGAAATGGCAAATCAGTGTTCCTAAAATGCCTGAAAGGTATTTCATTTAATAAAGAATACAATATTAAGAGTACTATTTATCAAAACATTCCGATTACAACAAAATTGTTGGATGAGAAACAAATATTAAAATACAAAACTTGAAAAGGAACTTCATCAAGTGGCTGACATGTTTCATAAAAAGTTCACACAAGTCAGAAAATTCAGTAAAGGCAAATTACATTATTTTAAAATAAAAAGATAAAAACTTTGAAACTATTTTCTGATGGGGAATTTATAAATGATTGCATTTTAGCTGTTGTAGGTTTAATTTGTCCTGAACATAAAAAGGAATTCGAGAATATAAATGTTGCAAAAACTAATTACAAGATGAATTGGAAAAATTATCATTAAATGTAGAACAGTCATTGATAATAGTGATGTTACTTTATTTTTAATTGACAAAAAAAATATGGTTCTCACTTTAAAAGGACAAGCTGAAACTGGCCTACTAGCTGAAAAGATTACCTATACTTCATGATTAGAGGTAAATTAATTGGTTGATCAAATATAGTAAGATAAATTTTAAATTAATAATTTTGTGTGACCCACTAATGATATTATAAATATACAAATGCCCCTTGGCAGAAAAAAGATTCTCCACCCCTGATTTAAATAATTATCTGATTATATATATAAAGACTATCCCATAATATCAGTTCTCTAAGATTAAAGTATATTTATATTTTTTATAGATTGTATTTAATACGTCTAAGAAAATATAATAAATAGAAAATTCAAGTCGTGATTGCATCCAGACCAAAAGCCAATAAGTCATAGATTTAGGTTAGGAGACTTGTTGCAAAGTTAGCGAATCCAAACCATGCACGTATCAAATGATAGTACTTAATTTTGTGAATTGAGAGAAAAATCGTGGTGTATGAATAATTTTTGTTTAATATTTTTTCCCACATTGCATATATATAGTGTTTTCGGTACAACGTATTTATAAATACCCACAAGTTATAAATAGATGTTTAAAATGACTTCTTATAAATATGGAAATTCTTACATGAGTAAAAAAATACTTGGGTAAAACAATAAAACAAACAGTTGTAATGTTAAATGTATAAAAAGAGAAACAATAAAATATTAAGTTATGCCTTTTTGATATTTATTTTATGTTCACTAACAATTTGATCCTATATATATATATTATTAATAATATCATCGCTGCATAATATAATTAATTAAAAATTTTAATGTAATTACAGCTAAAACCGCTAGATGGAACTAGTAATCACAAGCGATTTATTCCTTTCCATGGCAAATATATTGATTTTTTTAAAAAAAAAAAAAAGAAAGAAATCTGACGGCGTCGCTCTGCTTTCTAATTTTTCTTTTCTGAATATATATGGAGAAAAATATAATTTTAAAAGATATTTTTTTAAATCTCGTATATGTAAATATTTACGTGATGTGTTTTTTTTTATTTTGTAATATGCTTAGACAGAGTCAATTTATTATAAATGTACCAAACTGCAGATTTAACATGGAAAATTAGACTTACACACATACATAAACACACATGTAGATTACATTCTCTGACTAAAATAATGAGAGGTATAGATATCTACTTAATCCTAGATGAGACTAAAGAAATTAAATCGTAAATGATCTGGAACAAACGAGTCTCAAGCACTTCGAAATTATAGCGTGAAGCAATCTTTATAAATGTGGAATATAGTTATTGACATCAGCTGGTTAATTTGTTTGTATATATATTCAGTATAAATAGTTATATTGAAGTGAATTCTATAATAAGTGAATAAGAACAATTGTTTTCTAAAAAGCTAATTAGAAAATAAAGGAGATTATTTCATTGTTCTAATTTTTAACTAGATAAAGTTTTTTTAAAAAATGTTATTATTTTTAAATGGATTGCCGAATTTTTATTCTTAATAATAGATGAAAAGATGTATAGATAAATAAATATCATATATTGCCATTCTTTAGCTTTTTTGTAATGTATTTAAGTTTTGTAAAATATGATTAGGCTCATTAATTGTTCAATGCAATTCCAAAATTAAATTACTTGAATAATTATTAAAAAGATGATTCTGATGACGTTATTGATTTATTATATGCTATGCCTTTAGTCAAAGTAGTTAATATGCATGCATCACTAAAAACAATCTTTAAATATCTTTATTATTTTTAATCCATTGTTTCTTTCAATTGTTATTGAATTAAAAAAATAATTTCATGATCAATTGCTTGGAGAATCAAGTGGCAGTTTGAGCGCAACATACCCATTCAATTTGACCAATTAAAATCCCTTTTATTTATAATGTTCTTGGCTAGAAATCATTCCAAATATCTTTACATTTGAGTCTGATACTCCTATTACTATATTAAGTTTTGCAAGACACAAATCAACATATACAATGAAAAAATGTTTTTAAATTAGAAAGTTCCATAGCAACTGCAACAAAATACATTATCTTATTTATCAAGTTAATCTAATTTGCATATGTTTATAATATAATTATTTTTGTGTCTTCTAATAAAGAAATTAGTATAACTATCTCCCCTATTTATGGCATGGATTTTGAATGTTAGCTAGGTAAAAGTGAAATTTTTTGAGATTATAAGTAAATCTAGATTTTCTTTTTCAAAAGTCAATCCATAGTCAAAAAACTATCCACTAAATCATTGCTTGATAATTCAATATCTAATTAATATTAGAGGACAAAAAAAGCATATTAATGTTTTCTAAACAGTTAACTAAATAAGTAAATCCCTTATGTAGTGTCTTATTTTTTTTTAGGAATTGCATCTTTTAAAACCTTTTTATGAACTAAAGTTTAAGTTCAAAAAAAAGTAGAAAGATTAAAGATTTCTCCAAAAATATGAAATTTTCCAGTTAAGTATTCCAAAACCCATAATGAGTTTATGATTTGCTATTGAGCTTAAAATAAATATCTGGCTGTTTTTAACTGAAGAGCAAAAGTCAAATAAGCTGTTCAGATAGATAATAATGCACAACCATAATATTTTTGAGAGAATTGTTATACACTCATGGTTGCTAAACTCACGATTGATTTTTAATTTTCAGGATTGATTCCACAATAAACAAATAGATTATCAATTAAAAGATTTTAAAAACTAGAATAAAATAATTAAAGTGAAAGGCTGAAAACCTCTCATGTGCTTTTAGAATACTTATATGACAGCCAATCAGATGTAATGATGACTGTATAGTGAGCTCTTAAGTTGCAACACAAGACATATAAGCCAGTCTGAAGCATTTTGACTTAAGAGTGTGAAGCTTTAAACATCTTCACATTTAACTCACTATGTATTATTTATAAATAGACAACACAAAAATTTTCAATTTACTATGAAGTAATTTTTCAGATCTTATGAATTGACAGTAACGTATGTAAATATTATTTATTAAGTGCTTAATAAATAATATTTAAATAAACAAATAATTAATTTATTTTATTGTTAAAAATAAACCTGCAACATAAATTCCTTTTCAAATTAAAATATTCTTAAAGTGAATAGTTCTATTAATGATTGTATGGTAATGTATTTAAATCTTATTAAACCTCATGAGTTATTTAATAAAACCACCACAAACATTTTACTATGTCAATTCTATCAATGCCAGAGCTGGATTCCATGAATATTAGACAAAGAAACTCATTTCTCAGTGATGGTCTTTTATATTTGTTTTCATATTATGGCAAATCATCTGAAACTTTTACATATTCTAAACTACAAGACATCTAGCCCAACTGCATCATATTTTTCAATAATGGACTTTTAAATTGTCTATAATCAATTACACTTTTGGTAGAATGATTGTAAACTAACTTTAGTTTTAAACATTTTTCCCAACCCATTTCTTATGTCCTTTACTCTAAAAATGCTTATCTTCTCCACAAAGAATGTTATGTATCTAATGTACAACAGTTCTCAATCTTTTTCACTTAATTACAAAGTTACTAACTACTTTAAAATTGACACAATTACCAAAAAGCTTTCCTTAATTAATAGATCATTAACAGACTATTAAAAAAAATTGGATGGCTCGTTAATAAATTCTGAAAATTGTATTTAATTTTGACTTTGAACAACAATCTTTTATAAAGATGGACAAAATATCTTTTTAATTTTTAGATAAGCTATTGTAATTGGAAGTATTTATGTTATATATATATATATTGTTAATTACATCACAAATGGCATGCAAATGATGGGAACCATAGATATATAACTTGCAGCAGAATTTAACGAGAATTTTAAAATTATCTAAATAAATACTAATTTAATCATTGAAAATAAAAATATGTTCTTAAATAAAACGGGAAACCAGCATTTCTAAATATAGCTAGTAATATTATAAATATGTGATTGGTGATTTGAAAATTATCAATATTCCTTTCTTATTATACATATATAGTTAAATTCTAACTTAAAATAATAATTAAATAAATTCATTTTATTTTTTCAAAAAAATAAAATTATGGATTATCCAATAAAGTTGAAAAAAATTTCCTTTTGAAAAACAGAGGCTGATATATATAATGAATTTGTTTATTATAGTAATCACAGTACAATATTTTGTTAAGAGGTCATGTGATATTCAAACACTGAAATGACAGGTTGTGATTCAGTCAAACATTTTTAATTCTCAATTAATTGTTTATCTGTGTGTTAAACTGCACGTTCTTTGGCTTCTTTACTAACTGACGTAAGCAAAAGTAATCTTTTTGGTTTATTTCAGGTTTCAATTACTATTTTGAATATCTTTTATTTTTTCTGTGTGTGTGTGTTTTATTGCGGTGATAGAACTAATAAATTGTATAGTTCAATATTTTGGAAATATTTTCAAATTTCAGTTAGATTTGAACCCAAGTCAACATCATGCTAAGTATAGCACTAATTAATATTAAAATTATTATCTTATATAAATCTAAACAATCATAAAAATAAGTAAACTAGCAATATTATTATACATCTTTTGTGAATAAGAGAATTATATTTATTGTAAGTATGCTTGAAATGTTTCTATGATTAAAATAATTTTACTATATATTTATATAATAAAATAAACAATGCTTATAATTCTTTTCTTGAGCTTAACACATTATCAGTGCCAAGCACCATAAACATAACCAAAAATTCATTAAGCTCAACTAAAAACTGGAACTGCTGTTTATTTTAAACATTATAGTATGAAGATTGGCTATCTTAATATATATCTGAGCACTTATTGCATATATGTGTAGAGATGATAATCTGGACCAACTGATGATTGCTGGTTTAGCATGAAATATGTATATTGGTGATTATTTATCTTTTCAACATATGTGTGTTTAAGTGTATCAGTGTTATGAGATAGAGTGGCAAGTGGTGGGTCATGTGAAAGTCTGTGGACATATATCCTGTATATTATATATTTCATAAAGCATATATATATGATCAATAGATAGTCTGACGTTTATGTAAACAAACATATGCTTTGACGGTGTTTTTTGGTAAAACGTCATCTATTGATCATAAATACAAGCGTTAGCAAGTTTAACTTGTTTTTTTTGTTTTTCATATATATATAAACAAATTTGTTATATATAATTTTATGAAGTTGATCATAAGTAAATATAAAGATAAATGCAATCTTTTTTTAAAAAAAATAGTAAATTCTGTTACTCTAAATACACTCCAGTATTTGTCAATACAATAACAAGAAACTGAAATCACTATGTGAAGAATATTGTCTTGAATACTTAATGCAGACAGTGTGAATATTAATCAATCAAATAATAATGATACTAGGAAAGTCAACATTGAGAAGGATACTCCATATCTCCAAAACTTTTTACAGCAATGCTGCAAGAAGTATTTTGTGGATTAAAATGAGAAGCTAAAGGAGTAAAAGTAAATGGAGATTATTTAAGTCATTTAGATTTTGCAGATGATATAGTTGTTTTTGCAAATAATGCTTTAGAGCTGCAGGAAATGTTGCAGGAGTTATCAGATGAAAGTAGGAAAGTAGGACTAAAGATAAATGTTAAAAAGACTAAAGTAATGTTTAATAGATTTTCTCAAAATATGAAAATAAAGATTGATTATGACGAGTTAGAATAAGTTAACAGTTACAAATACCTTGATCAGATTATTAATACATATGGAAACATAATGGATGGAATTAATCATGGAATTAAACTAGGTTGGAGTGTTTTTGGTAGAAATAACTTGATACTAAAAAGAAATATGCCTATGTGTTTAAAAAAAAAAGTTTTTTAATAAATGTGTTTTACAAGTTCTTATTTATGGATCTGAGACTTGGACACTTAATAAAAGAGCAATACAGAGACTTCAGACTACCCAAAGAAGTGTAGAGAGATGCATATTAGGAGTAACAAGAAGAGATCAAAAACGGGTAAGATAACAAACAGGTGTTACTCAACTCATTGAAAAAATTAAAAAAACTGAAGTGGAATTAGGCTGGACATATTTCTAAAAGAGATAATAATAGATGGACAATTGAAATCTTAAACTGGATTCCAAGAGATTATAAAAGACCCAGGAAGAGACCGCAAGTGAGATAGATGGATGAAATAGGATAATGTGCAGATGTGATTTGGAGAAGAGAAGCTAAAGATCAAAGAAGATGGTTTGAACTTGAAGAGACCTTCATCCTGCAGTGGATTGATAATGGTTGATGATAATGATGAATTTTTTATTGTAAGATGTTTATTTAACAGAGTGATTTTCTTTTAAAAAGTAAAGAAATTCTTTTTAATTTTGTGATATATATTACAATGTGATATGAATATATATATATATATAATGTTAAATATAATCATTTATTTTAATATTAAATGATGTTACCATAAATAATACATGCTCCGACACTAGCATTCACCAATACAATAACTAACTGAGCTCTTCTGTCATTAGTCAGTGTGTTATTTAGACTTAGTACTCATGAATCTAAAGATCCAGGTTCTATTTCATGTTAATACTTTCACTGATCATGCTAGAAACATCTGAAGAAGAGAGTCAAATAATACTATTCGAAACAGTGTGTTACATACTACTAGCCTGTGTACTATTAGTAATGATTGAATGTATTTGGAATGTTTAACTAAAGTTAGAAATTTAAAAAACATTCAATATTTAATATTATATAAAGGAAATAGTCCAACATATAATTACTATTAAAATCTCATCATTATAAACTTTCAGACAAACATCTCTTAATTTATATGGGAAGGCAAATATCAGTAGCGATATTGCACTATAGCGCAGCTATGATCATGGTGTGCTAAGATGTTTGTTTGTTTGTTTGTTTGTTTGTTTGTTTGTTTTTTGCAATAAAATTATCCTTAAGAGCAGAATTTTTAAAAGTGTTCCTTTCCGAATATTATTTTTTCACTATTCTGAGGAGAAGAAAAATTATCCCAATGCATCTTTAAGATTTTCTTGTATATATAATATTTTTATGAAGAACTCAAAATTACCTAATGCTAATAGGAAGAAAGAATTATTTAAAAATACTTATATTTATTTATTTTAATATTTAAATATATGTATATTATCTATACTAAACTTAATGTAATTATAAGGGCCTTGAACTCGAACTTTCATGCTCCCTATATTTATCCAATCTATCTTATACAACTGATACACATGACCATATACATGAAATGCATATATTGGAGATCTTTTTTTTTTCATATGTATGTGGTCATGTGTATCAGTTTTATAAGATAGAGTGAATAGATGCAGCTTGAAACTTCGAGTTCAAGGTCCTTATAATTTATTTATTTTGTATATAAAAGTATTCACTCAAAACTATTATATAAAAGTAGTCACTCAGAGCTGGAATAGTACGTTTTGTACTTTTTTTAAAAATATTTTGTCACAACTTAGCTATTTATTAACAATTAAATAAATATTCCTTACATAAACATTGTTGACTTAAATCATTTTCATGTTTTATTGTTAGTGTTTTAGAAGTCCTCCCTCTCCCCTTCATTCCGAGACAAACTTTGGGAGGAACTAGCAATTAGTTAGATATTTGAATAGTATTACACCCTTAAACCTGTACTAGCATTCAATTTGCTCATCAGTGTTTTGCTAAAGTTCCTCGATTTATTGTTGTTTTTTCATGTGCCAAAGAATCGACCGGGAAGCGAACCCAGGATAACTGCTTGTAAGGCAGCTATGCTGACCACTCGGTCACCAACGCTTGACTCTCGATTTATTCTGTCTTGCATTTTTTTCCAAGGCATTGCTTTTTTTTTTTTTTCATGTGTTAAAGCGTTGGCCGGGAAGCGAATCCGGGCCGGCTACTTGGAAGGCAGCTACGCTAACCGCTAGGCCACCAACGCTTGACAAGGCATTGCTTTTTTTTAAAGTCCTGTATTAAAATAACTTCAGAAATGCATAATAAAGCAAATATAATTTTTATATTTAGTTTTAAAAATTGTTTAATTCAATTATAAAGGCAAATTTACAGTTTTAAGTGGCTGTTTTGTTTTTTTTTTAAATATCACGAGATAATTTCTATGTTTTTTTTCTTCAATAAATGATATTTCCAGTCTAATATTCTTTTAATTCCAAAAAAGAAAGTATTTTTATCTTTGTTTAAGAGATTTATTCGAATATAATTTTGCAAATATATGCTCATACATTCCTACTGGGCCACAATTTCTAGCCATGTATGCAAATATTACAATTAAAAAAAATTAGAGATATATGTATGTGTGAATAATATTTCTGTAGTGTGATATTATTTATTATTAGATAATCTCTAATCTAATGAATGATTAATAAAAATTAATAATATATACATATGTTGGCATTTACAACAATGTATTGTTTAATAAATATGTAGACATGAAATATAGATACATAAACATTTGTGCAAGCTTATGCTAATTACAGTGATATATCCAATATACATAACTATGTTACTTATTGCATATATATGAGCTCCAGGAATTTTAAAATACAATGGTTAACATTAAACGTTTCAATTGGCTTAAATGTATAAAAGAATATCACTACTTAATTGAAAACTAGATGGCCAGAATGGAATTCCGTTGTTTCCATTTTTTTCATAGATAATTGTCGAAGTTAGATTGCGTAATTGTTTGATTTAATTATGATTAACAATAAAGAAACAAAATTTTAATCTTATAATATATTTTAATTTTTAAATCAATATTTTATTTTAAAGTAACAAACAATTTCTTCCTTTTTTTTTCTACTTGGTAACGAAGCTTTAAGGAGAAAAAAATAAAAGATAAATACAATGAGTTACGTTCATATTGCCTATCTTGCTAAATTTTATGTATAATAAATTGCTTTAAATTTTAGTTGTTGTTTATTAAATGAGGCCAAATAATCTATATGTTCTCTACACTCCAAGCCTTCTCCCAAACTTACAACGTCATGACTAGATCACGTGCGTCTATTAAATCTTTTCTTCGTAACGCTGTTCTGCCAATCGATGGAAATGGAAAGAAAGTCAACGTATATTTATTGGCCTCGGACGACATTTCTAGAAACATTAGGGACAACGATGCTAAAAGACTGAAAAAATACTGGTTTGTCTGAACCGCAAAATATAGCACGAATCTCGTGTTTTTAATGGAGTTGGTTTTATATTTTAAAAAGTGTGCGTGCGATGATAGAACTCCCGCGGATATTGATCGGCCTCAATAGACGGTAAGACCGGTGATTAGTTTGAGTGCCTTATTATTTAAAAATAAATAATTAAATATATAATAAAGAAGCTACTACATAGTCATTTAGTTACTCTAATTATAATTAGTGAAATAATATATTTAAAATTTGCGGTAATAAATTTACTACTGTTGTACTTTAATAAAACTTAGTCGGACATTATTACCATAATCATTAAGTCTAACTTAACAGGTAAAAGCTTGCTTTAAATAGATATAAAAGAAATCGCCTCAGACGAAAATAATTCAACTCGGAAACTGTTATAATAACTTATGTCAAATAAGGAGAAAGTTTTGGCAATATTTAATATTTTCATAGCTATTTTATTTAAACATTAATTAAAAATATTAATTTATATTTTGTTTTTAAATTATTCAAATAAAAGATATAAGTAATTTGGTTAAGATACTTTCTTTTTAAAAAATGTTTGGAGGTTTAATTTTTTTAGTGTGTGTTTAAATGTATATATATGCAAAATTTATTAGATATAATCTAAAATATTTTAATATTTTATTCAAAATCGTAATAAAAAAATTGATAAAATATATTTATTTAAAAATTGTGAATCAATTGTAAAAACATTTTTATATATGCAATATATTTATTTTTAAATAAAATATAAATAAAAATATATTCCTGACATCTGTTGACTAAAATTATAACTAAAGGCTAAAATTAATTTAAAATATATAATTATAAAAAATTTTATTTGATAAAGGTTTCTTAAATTAAAATGCAATAACTTCTAATTTATTGGCAATTATTTTTATAAACAAAAAAAAAATAGTTTTTTTTTTTTTTTTTAATAGCCTAGAATTAACGAAAAGTATATATAAGTACAATAGAAAACATATTTTTAATAAAAAAATTATAACATACTATAGTTCAAATATAATAAATATTAAATGATCTCTACACACATTTTAAATTAAAAAACATTCTGGGTTTGATTTTTTTTTTTTTTTTACACATAAAAAAACAATTAAGGCATAACTTGTTAATTGTGATAATTATAATTATTTGACTTCAAATTTATATTTTATTAATCTGCCAACCTTTCTCATTTTATCTCGTTAAAATACCTGTTGAATACAGACCATTAATTTACCAGGTGTTTAATTCAAAAAATAGAGAAAATAGAGAATATAATTAACAAATGATTTTTAAAAAGAAATTAATTTAAGTTTAGAATTAAATTGTAAAAGCTGATAAATAATCCGATTTTAATTTTTTTTTTTTTTTTAATTTATCATAAATTGTTATTTTAAAAACCAAAAATTCATTTCATTTATGATTAGCCACTTTGCCGCAGATGGCAGTAGCTTATAGTCTTTAACATTCTAATGTTCAATGTTATTAGGGCGCATAAAGATAAATGTTCAGAGAATGAAATTAAAATTCTAAGTATTCATTGTAAAAGCATTCAAACGTACCATTGCATTAGGAGACAGTGTTTTATAGCTAGCGTGAATGTGAAATGCAAAACAATGTTGTTTTTCTCTAATTAATAAACGAAGTCTGCATTCAAAATATATATATGGATTATATGAATATTTATGTTTAAGGATGTAAACAGGAGAAGTCTAGTTTCTCAATAAAATGAAAAGATACAATCTAAATTGTAACAACCGCTGTTCCGATAGAATACTGTCCATACAAGCTTTAATTTCCTCTTTCTTTCCTTTCTTTTTTACTGATTGAATTAAGCCATGGGTGGTGAAATTACAAGTAATCATTCTTTTGTTAATGCTTTTAAATGAGTAGGTTCATTTTTACCTACATAAAATGTATTGCGCTTATAAATTATAGTACAAAAGATAACTATTTTATGCTTTTCAAATATTACTATTGATATATAAAATGATCATTCAAAATTGTATATAAATGAAATATAATCAGTATATATTATAAAAATGTAATATTGCATCGGAATGAATAAATAATTTTTAAATAATTTTAAAAACTAGCGTCCTTGATGTTGGCCCGGGTTGCATGCTGTTGTATTAATTTGATCTTTTGAAGTAAAGATTTTGTTTGCTTAAGACTATGTTCTTTTGCGTCTAATAGAAAATAAAAACAAAATCGCAGAATAAAAAAAAAAACATTTCTAGTACATATGGGCGTATTTATTATCCGTTATTTTTATATTATTAATAGCAGATATTTTTCATTTATATAGGTAGATATAGTTGTATAAAAGTACTAGTTGGATATATAAAAAAGAATTCAAATTATTGTGGGTAACATATTTATCCGCAATGTGCCGAATTTGGCTCAGAAACAAATTAAAAACTCTTGATAAGCAAATGTCTGTATTTTTAAAAAAGAATATTATTTGTAAAGCCCAATAAAAAGGGGAGAAAAAGAACCTGATATTAAACGATGTAAAATAACTTTCTTTAAAAAAAAAAAGAATATCCTACAATTTAATAAAAATAATAATAATAATAGATGATCATCATTTGATTTTTTTAATAATCAAATTAAACAAGACTTGCTATTAATAAATTCAAAGCAGGCGGCCAACAATAGTTCATGTTTTTGATTTTTTTTAAATATACATATATTACTTCAAAATTAATAATAGGGAGCATCATAGAAGTAAAAAATTGGACTGTGTTGTCTAAGCAGTGAATTAATTTTTAAAATAAAGAATAGAGAAAATAAAGAATGTTATGTAGCAACTAATATGTTAGATCTAAAAAAGAGCAAAAATACATATTTATCTTTAACAATGCACTTGTAATTTATACATAATAAATAATTACCAAAATGATGAATTGTTCAAAATTCAAGAAACATTCAAATACCGTATTGACAGCTTGAACATTCATTAATTCTATTGTTTTAATCCAAGACGAGTATTTTTAGTAATTGTGTTACTAATCTGAGAATCAATCTTTGAATCTTCAACTCTGTGTCTGATCATTCTATTATTTATCCAAACTGCACAGGATAATTAAATCATTAATAGTCATAGACATGAAAATCACTTGAATTTACCATAGAGCATTTTAAATCATGAGTTGCTCCAGAAGTAGACAGCCACTTTTTTAATAAATTTTGTATCATAAACTAAAGCATGTTTTGCAAAATTATGGTAGCTTAAAATGTTTAAACATATAAAAACTATGTAAATGCTATTAGCTAAAAACATCTCTTTGAAAGAATAATCTTAATAAAAATTATGTCAGCAATTATGAAACACCTATCTTTATAATAAGCTGTGAATAAATTCTATTTTTAAAAGCATTTTAGAAGCTTTTATAAAACTATATTTTTTCAAATAGAATCAAACTTAAAAATTTTTGAGTGTATTTAAATATTAATTATAGCAAATAAAAAGTTTACTGAGTATATTATGACAATACCCGTTGATGTTTAGTAGTGATCTTAGGCTATAGCCTAATTTATGCAAAAAGATTATATCTAAAGCAATTCTAGGGATTATTTTATTATCTAACTATCACAACTTGAGATTATAAACAAAATATTTTTTAAAGTGTATTTAGTGCTAGCATATGCTACTAGTAAATATTGATCTCCTGTTAGCAGAAAAAATGCTCATTTTTACACTTCTGGATATAAAATTAAATATTACTACTAGAAATAAAGTATATCCAAACTCATTTCCTTACAATCGCTTTTTAGTCTTTATTTATCCATCAATATCAGAAGACAAACTGTTTCTTGAAAACATATAAAACCTATAGAGCAGAATAGGTTTATAACTAATTTAAGCATGCTTAAAGTCAATATTGGATGTTTAAGTAACAATTCTTTAAAGCAAGCAAAAAATTATAGCATAAACATAGACTTCTTGTGAGATGTAAAACAATATTATTTTTTGTATAATAAAATCAACTGGATTTGGACTTTCTAATCATAACAAAGTCTCATCAATAAGTTTGCTATCATTCATAGCTGATTATTCATAGCTATGGTACTTATGTGACCAAGAAGCAGAATTTAACAGACTATGACTTACCCACACCATGAATTACATATTTAATAATTGTATATTATATGCCCTATCTACTGATTTTCTTTAGAATTTATCACCTTATTTTTCCTCAGTTGTATTACATTCTGTCAATTACTTTTGCACATTTAAATCAGTAAAGGCATTTCTATAATAAAAAATCGTTTCCATGAATTATCAGATTGCTTTGTAATATCTGTAAATGTAGCTGTCCCGAAAAATTCAAAAGATAAATAAATAAAACTATATAAATAAAATTGGCAAATGATAAAAGTGAGATCTAATATTTCGAATATCTTAGATTAGTAATGACATCATCATTAAAAAATCATTTCCCTAAATTAACAGCATCATGTTTTACTGCATCCAGAATTATCTATGATCAGACTTAAAATCTTTTCATTTCTATAGCAGAATCTGCCAGCTAGCAGAAAATATAAGTAGTATTTTTATAAGTAATATTTAAAAAATACTGCTAAAATATTTAAATATTAGTTGAATGTATAAACATATAACTTGTAAATATAATTTTGACTGCTTTTGTGTGTGTGTGTGTGTATCATGTAAAATAAATATAATTAACATAAACTCTGGAATAAATTCTACGATTTTCAAAATAAATTAAAGCTATACTAACTCATGGTATGTCTGCCACCCTAAATAGAATTCACAACTAAAACGCTACTTAGAATGGTAGATATGCTGCAAACTGGTTTTCACTATAATTTATTTTTATATATTGGTATTTTGAATATTATAGAATTTATTTCAGTTTTTTTTTTTTTAATATATGGGCTTCTATAAGTAAACATTGATAATTTAATAATATTTTTCTATATATTTTTCAATAAATTTTATCTATGTATAATCATGCACTAACTAAAATTGCACATTGAATTATACCATCTAGTGACAGTACTTGTGTCATCCACTTTAAAATCAAAAGTAGAATCACTTTAATTTATTATCTTAGATAAGGTTGGTAGATCTAACATTAATATTTTATATGTGCAAAACCTGAAAATATCATTATTTCCTAAGTATTTTTTACAAATACACAAATCTCTTCTATAAAAATTTATATATAATAATTAAAAAAATTGCATAAAATTTTACATATAAATATTGATAATTTAGTGGAATTTCTCAGTGTATTTTTTTAAATAAATTTCAATTATGATAAAGTCATGTAAACTATCAATTAAAAGTTGCCATTGCAAACTGAAATTATGCCATTTAGTGATATATATTTATATGACTCATCATTAAACCAAAAGTGAGACTTTTTACTCTATTACCTCAGTAAAAGTTAATGATCAACATTAATACTTTATATGTATAAAAACTGAAAATATCACTTTATAAGCAACGCTTTGCCATAAAGAGTTATATACACGTATTAATTAGAATATTTTCACAGGCTTTTAGATATAAATATTGATAACTTAATAGGATTTAGCTGAACATTTTTTAAATAAATTTTAGTTATGATGTAACTATCAAATTACAATTAAATTATAAGTAAACACTGTTACTAAACGTCATGATTTGATATTGGAATACAAGCTTTAGTAGATTGCCTTTTTAATTATCAATATTGATATATAAAAGCCTGTGAATATCTTTAAATTGTGACATATAACTTTTTAAAGAAGAGACTTATTTACCTGTGACAATATTTAGGAAATTGTGACATTTCTAGTTTACACATTTATAACCTGTTAAGGTCAGATATACAAATTTATATATATTCTATGATAATAAACTAAAAGTGATTTCTTTTTACATTTAACCCCTTAAACCGCTAATTAAATCATTGGTTGTATGAGATAAAAATCAAATCTTTTAATTGGCCAACTCACAAACTGAAGACAAAGCCTATTGTTAAAACATATTCGCCTATAATATTAAATTCAACTCAGATACGTTTATAAAAAGTATATAATTAATTTTTCAGGTCATGAAGAAAACGAAAGTTTTTTCAAAAATAAATTGCTATTTATTTATTCTAAGATATTCTATATCGGCAACATAAAAGTTATAATGTAAACAAAAAGATCGACTTTTACGTTATAGAAAAGTAAATATTTCTTTTTACTACATCTTCAATATATTTACTTAAATCTTCAATATTTTTCGAAAATAATTTTGTTTTTTTATTATTCTCTCTGAAAATTATGTTTAATTTCCATAAATATTATTTAATAATAATTTAAATCGTATTCGAAATGAAAATCTCAGCGTTTTTCTTTATTTTCTTTGATCAGGCAGTTTCTTTGTTCTTTCCAGCCAATCAGAATGTCTTTTTCGGCTGAGAGCATGCTAAGAACCAATCACAAATAATGTTCCTTCTTTGTTTAGGTTTAAATGCGTTTTTTTTTATTTTTTACTTCTAAAATAAATCGGAAGATGTCACCATCGTACAGAACTTTTAAAAACGAATTCAATACATATTTAACGAATTTTATCGTATAAAAACGAACTGAGTTAGAGTGATTTTAGATGTCGACGAGGAGTCTCGTCGAGCGCGGGAAAAGGGTTAAAGTTTCCAAGTTGTGTCATAACTGAAAATTATCACAAAAGAGAAAGTGCATGGAGAATTCCTACTAAATTATATATATATGGAAATAATAAAGAATAAATAAAATAACTAATAATACAAAATACAACTATTTTTCACATAGGCTATTTTAATATTTCAATATCATGTGTAATTTCCAGTTTTGACTAATGAACTAAATACTGTTAATAATCTTTTCGTCTTCATTTACTTATTAGATTGCAGCCAGTGTGCAAGATGATTATTTGTATTAGCTGTTCTAGATATAAGATTAATAAATCAAGTATAGCTAATGTAAATGGTCATTTTGCATTGACTGAGCAATCTAATAAGTAAAGAGATATTGAAAAGTTTACTAACAGCATTTAAAAATGTTTTATTCAAAATCAGAAATTACATATAATTTTGAAAATAATGTATTATTTATTGTACAAATACTAGGTTTAAGATTTATCACTCATGTGGAAAGCCTCTACTGAAAGTTAGAATTGGATCATATATAAATATTTCTGTGTTTATACCTGGATTGTTAATTCTTATTTACATCTAGGACAATTAATGCATATAGTCATTTTGCATTAGCTGAGAAGTCTAATAAAGAAAGGGATGCTTAGCAGTTTATAACGTATTTGTTTCATTAATCATGATTGGAAATTAAATCAGAATAATAGTCCATAAATCAGATTGCAATAAAGTCATTTTAACAAATTTGCAAATAATCCCCATTTTTTATATCAATGCTAATTGTTTACTTAGACCTTTTCTTTTAATTAATAAATTTAAAATGATACAAGAAAGTGGGTATTAATTGCAAGTTTGATAAAATGACTGGACTGGACCTAACGTGTGAATCATTATTAGAGTTTGTACATCTAAGTTAAATATATCATAACATGATAGCATACTCTTAGCATTATATATTATCTAATAGCCATTTATTTATATGTTGGTTTATTAAATAATTAATAAAATGACATGATGACCTTTAATCGGAGAAATTCAGAAAAATCACTGTAATTGTATTCCTTTAAATCAGGGATGGGCAACAACCAGACCTTGGACCACATCATGACATTGTTGGATCTGAACTGCCCCATAAATCCCTAAATATAGAAAATCCATTCCTGAGTACATTCACTGTAAACTGAAATCCCTAGGACCATCAGTCATATACTCATATAATATTAACTTTGCCCTAATGCCATGAAAAATATAAAATGCTAATTATAAAAAAATTTATCATAACTTGCGTAAATTTAATCATAACTTCTAAAATGCCAATTTTATTACTCCAAATTTAAAAAATGTGGGAGGAATCACATCACAAATAATGTTAACTTGTTTTTAAAGAATATTGTATATTCTACACAGTATCAGAGTATTATTTCCTAATTATTATTGTAGCATCTATCAAATGAAGTTCTTTTTGGGTTTAACTTCTTATTGAAAAGAATAATATCAGTGTATGATATTTTATAAGTAAGGTTATGCCTTTTCTAATTATTACAATTTTTAATTTAATATAATTTATAGCTTATAAAATGAGCCAATAAAAGAAAAAGAAAAATTGAAGTCAAATGCCGTATTTTCAATGCCAATTGGACATTCAGATATTTATTTGCAAATATAGATAGTAAAGCTGTTTGTTTGGTTTGTAATGAAACTATTTTCATTTTTTTAAAATATAATCTAAAAAGGCATTTTTCAACAAAACATTTTGTAAAATATAAACTATTTCTCTTGAACAAATGAAAATTGAAGCAGAAAAATTAAAATGTAGTTTGCATAAGCAACAAAATACTCTGAAAATTTTGTCAAATACAGATAGAGCTGTGACAAAAGCTAGTTCTTATCTGTACCTATCTATAATTGATTTCTACCAACCATATTGCAGATTTCTCTTCTAGAATTCTTTTACTGGAGTAATGATAAATTTTTTGATACTATTTAAGTCACTTAATATTATATTTATTTTAAAATACATTGATAATTTGGTAATTCAAGTAATATAACATTTTTTTGGTTCAGTTTTTTTGTTAAATCATTCAATCCGTTCTGACCTTGTGATGAAAAAAGTTGCCTAACTTTGTTTTAAATCATTCTTTTACAGCTATCTATTGAGATGTTTCACTATTCATTTAGTTTTTTGATAGCAAACTCAAGTACTTTTGAATATTGATTTTTTTTAATTTAAAAAAAATCTAAAGTGATCAGTATAATGAAATATTATAAGAGCAAAGTATTTTAGTTCTTTCCCCATCTTATTAATTGGATTTAACTCTTTATGATCGATTTTGAGAAAAAAATTTAAATAATTAAAAACTTGGTTTTTTTTTAAGTGTATTAAGATTCATGATTATTTTTATAAAATCATTGTGTAATAATTATTAAAAACCAAAAGTATATATGATCACTTCTTTATTTTGTATATGTATATTTTATTTTTAAAAATAGAAGATAACCAATTCTTGTGTAATGTTAACAAAGAAAACAATGGCATACTCATCACTATTGACAGTGTTAGAATTTTTTTAAGGTATTCTAAAAATTATAAAGCAGTTTTAATATTCAAAAGAAAGTAGAATTTGATAGATATATTAGAAATTAATATTTATTCATTCCTATTTTAAAAATACGTTTCAATCAAAAAGATTTTTTTTGTTTTCTGAAGTCATTGCTTCTGGCAACTGTCCCATAATGAAAACACATTTTGTTTTCATTACAAATTCACTTTTTCAATATTTACAAAATTCAAATATTTTTTTAGAATTCTGTAATTTATATTCATATATTTATACCAAATCAAGTCCAATATATTAAATTCTGAATCATAATAACGGTTTATATTAAAATCAAAAGTTGAAAGATTACAAAAAGTGTCACCAGGGAAAGCAATGAACCAGTTGCAATGCAGGAGAGTTAAAATTATTAGAATTTATATCTGAAAATGAACTAATAAAATTATATAAAATATTATACAAAATACCATAGAAAAATGTTATTAAAAATTTACATAAAATGAAAAAGGAAATATGATTGATTGATGTTTTAATTTATCTTATTGTAATATGATTTCCTAGAAATTACAGGAGATTATAAATCAATTTAGGATAAATAAGAATTTTGCATCTCTCTATTCTATAAATAAAATGTTCAATTCTTTTCTCTGAATATGTCATATTGTGCCTATCTGTTTCATAAATATATTAACTGATATAAATGTCTGTGTAGTGGACATTTCCAAACTATGGCTCAACATTATTTCTTAGAGAAGTATTTAAGGTATCCATGATATTACTTGTGAGAGTTTTATACTTATTCAATAACTATTCTTTGATAATGGAACTGTACAATAGAAAATTAAATTCATTATTAGACATTCTGGATATAGGAGTTTAATTTAATGATAATATTATGACTTTTAATGATAAATGTGCAAACATTCAAATCCAGTTCTGCAACTTATCAAGCTATGTACTTAAAGAACATTTTATATATATATATATATAAGCTATGTACTTAAAGAACATTTTATATATATATATATATATGTTTACCACTTTCTAATCACATATATGTAGAACTTTTTAAAATATATTTCAAAAGCAAATTAATATATGAAGTAAATTTCTAGTAATATATATTATTATAATTTTATCTATAAGTATCAAATTTCCTGTCCTCACATCATTTATACCTTTCTCTTTAAATATACTAATCATTTATTAGAATAACGATTACCATATTAATTCTGACTCAGATATAAATATCAAATTCTGTTAAAACAGCGGAATCTGTTATAATGAATTAAGCAGTTCCAGAAAGTAGTTCATAAACCAATCCAATACTACAGCCAATATTAAAGTTACCATTAAAACAATTGTTTAATTAATAAAAAAAATTCAAAAATATAAAAGTAATGTTATACATACAGTATTGTATATTTTAAATGTACATATCCTAATAAAATTCAGATCATTAGTTTCAGACCTTCCACTTTTTAAAAGATAATATACAAGAATAGTCCTGACTTCATCACCAAGCATTACAATGCAATGCAATTTTAATTCTAAATTTGGTAAATTTTATTTTGATGCCAATAAACTTCTTCATAGAAAGAGTACATATCCTAGAAAACAGAAAAAAGTGATTCAAGTAAATTGTTTAACTTTTTCACAGATGATTGTTTAATTAATGTTATCATTTGCTTTTAATTGATCCACATTATCAAAGGGAAATTCTATTAGTTACAATGTAAACTACTCAAGCTGAAGTTCTTTTCATTATCTGTCTACTTTTTAATTCATCATTTTTAAATATGTTAGGTTATTGATTTCTACCAATCATATTGCAGATTTCTCTTCTAGAATTCTTTTATTGGAGTAATGATAAATTTTTTGATACTATTTTTTTGCCTTATGATTAAAATTAATATTTATATGTGTAAGAAAAGAATTTTAAAAACAAAACCTAGTAAAATTGAGCAATAGCAAAAGAAAAACTAATAGCAAATAAGCTTATAAAATATAATAATCATGTCTAAAGTTTTACTCAAGGTGTGAAAAGTCTTACATACATGATTTCTATTTCCATTAGTAGTGCTTTTTTTAACATTATTATTTAAGCTAAAAGCATTTGTTGATTTAATAATTCCATGCTTAATTTCTATAACTTCACTATACTTCAGTTTGTATTTTTTTATTTTAACATTAACAATTAATCAAGCTTTAAATTCTAATTTTGTGGTGCATAGCTAAAATTATTACAGTATATACATATAGAAAAAAACTAGTAAAAAAATATATATACAACATTTTTACTATTAGAGATAAAAAGTAAAAGATTTAAATTTTGAACTAAGTTTTACATGTCTGACTTTTTTTTTTTTCAATACTTAAATTTGAAACTCTTCTTACTTGAATTTTGGATTGTCAAACATTAATCAGTTTTAAAATTTTAGTTTAATGTTATATAACTGAAATTATTATATTTGCATTTAGGAGAATATTTTCAATGAAAAAAGTGTATATTTTCACTATTAGAGATAATGATAAAAAGATCAAATAAATAAATTTTAGATTTTTTTTATTTTATAAGAATTTTTGTTTTGACATTTTTATTCAATATTGATCAACTTTCAATATGTTTTTATGGCCTAAATTATTATAGAATACATACCTAGAATATTTACAAACAAATTTATGTATAATATTTTGTCATTAGTTTATATATGTCAACATTAATCCATATTCAAATTTGTTTTATATGACTCATGGTAGAAATTTCTATTGAATATACTTCTAGCAGAATATTTTTAGACAAAAACATTTATAATAAAATAGTGTTACCACTAATAGATAAGCTAATTAAATTGATAGCAATATTTTATGCAGCAAATATATCTGTCTGTCTAGTGTTCATTGTGTGATTTTACATTTGTTGTGTAAATTATAATTTAGTGAGAAAAATAATTTATTATTGTCAAGCATTGGTGTCTGAGTGGTAGCACAGCTGCCTTATAAGCAGTTGTCCTGGTTTCATGGGTTCACTTACCGGATGATGCTTTAACACATGAAAAAAGAAAAAAAGAAAAATTTATTCTACTAGTTATTCATTCTAGAAGTCCTCACTGTATATTTTTTAATAAGTATAATCACATGGTGTTTATAAACAAAGCAAAACTCTCCATACAGTAGTGCCACCCTGTGCCAACCTGTGTAATCAATGAATGCCAGAAGGCTTGTGCATAAAATATATATAGGCTATTAAGCTTAGATAGAAAATATTTTTGTGTTTTCAATTTCATTCTCATAGTTTTGTAGTTAAATAGAGATAAAAGGTGGGTGCTGGAGGGTTGCATTAGATCCTAAGATCTAGGTGCAATGCTCTCAGATCCAAAGCTCCTCATTGACGATGGCCACAAGCCAGAAACTAGTCTGGGGATATTGGATGAGTAGGCATTAGATAGGGATTTTATGCACAAGCCTTCTGGCATTCATTGATTACTCTGGTTGGCACAGGGTGGCACTACTGTATGGAGAGTTTTGCTTTGTTTATAAACAACTATGTGCTAGTATAAGAGATAGTGATCATGTGATGCTTAATGATTTAACACATGGTGTTATTAATCTAATCTTTTTTGTCTTTTCCATGTATGTTATCTTTTTATGACAACTTAAAATTTACATTCCATCATATATTTTTGAAATATATGAATAAAGACATCAGAAACATTAATGATCCCCTCATGCTGAATAGGCATTTTTCAGTTGACTTAGATCATAATCTCTGTCACTTATTAATATCACTTGCTCAGGATTTATCAATATCACATTATTATAATTTGATTTACAAATGTCAAACTTCCCCTAGACATAACTTTGGAAACATCCATTTTAAATAAATACATTAATTATTATTTCTAATTTTTATTAAGCTAAAAATTATATATATATTGTAATGTGATAAAAATGATGATGCTGGGAAAACGATCAAGATAATCTGAATAAAACTTAACTCAATCATTGGACACTATTTTGTAATGGAATATTGATTATAATATATATTTAGCTTAAATGTGGAATTCCACTTTATAAAAGCCTCAAAGTTGATTTTGCATTTTTAACAATGCCACTTGTACATGACCAACATAGGCTAGCATTGAAAAGTTATTTTGTAACAATCATAATAATGAATCTTCTATCTCACTACTTCTCTACATTTGTTCAGTCAACATTTGTCATAAAGAAATGCCCTTAAGATTTATATTATTTATCATAGATCAAATCATGCATTAACAAATAGAAACTATTAGAACCTGTGTAAAATTATCTACCTTAGTTATTGATCACACTAGGCAATAACAATACTTCCCATACATAATTATTTAGTGTTCATTACACTATCATAAAATACTAACAATCTCTATTAAAATCTAATTATTCATATGATATTTAAAAAGGAATACAGCAAACTAGATCATCACTTCAGACATCAACAAATCTATTCACTATTCCTAACATAAACTACAATAAGCATTGAAGTCATATATCATTGTCCTAAACAATGATGTATACCTAATATATCTATTTGAATGAGAACTGAATAAAACTAAATTTGAATCAATAAATAAGTAAATTCTGACATACTCTTATTAATCTAATATTATTTATAGTAATGCAAATTACTTTAATCTTTAATGACATTCTAATTAAATCAACTAATTTCTAAATAATTATAATTACATTTTGAAAACATTTTCTAAACTACACAATATTTATAATGTTTAAATGAAATAAACCTTTATTCAATTTTATATCTATTTTAATAAAATTTAAATATAATATAAACATTTCATTTATACCCTACATTACATTGATTATTGCTTCAGTTATATTCTAAAATGCAACACTCCACAAGAATTTATTATCAATAAATAAAAGATAATTTCACATTTTACAGTACCCAATCATATTATATAAAATATACCATAGGTATCTATTAGATATTTCCTATCTTACAATCACTAATATTATTCATCTATTTAAACCTCCAATCAATCAATTATAAAATTAATTTTATACCAATTAAACTAAATATGAGGATATTTGGCAGTTAGCCAAGCCAAAGATAATATTATGGTATAGTAGTCAATAAAATTTATGATCTCCACTTGAAAGAAGTTTAAAAGTAATTAAGACAAATCATTCTGACTAATGACAGAACAAAATCTATTAAGATTTTTATAACCAGACAAGATAAGCAAATAAATAATTAACTCTAAACTAATGAAATTATTTCTACCAGTAAATTGACTTGATCAGATTTAATAATGATGTATAAAATATACATATATCTAATTTTATTTCACTTACCAAAATGGGTTTGATCTTGGATCAAACTTCAAGTATCAAATTTATCTTGTACTTTCAAAAGAAATAATTAGATAGATTCACCAGATTTTAAATTAACTCTAAAATTATTGATTTATGATAAAAGTTTATTAATGTAATAATAAAAAATATATAAATAACAGAACAGACAAATGATGTTTGCAATAAAGTCGTAACCATTTAAAAATAAAACATACAATCTTAAGTTTTTTTAATATATAAATAATTGATAGTCTATTACTGTATAGAATCAATAAAAATGATAATAGAAGATGTATCTGAAACTACAAAAAATGTGTTGCAAGATGATAATACTATATAAAACTGAAGGAGAGATTTGAAATACCCTTCTGAGACTTCAAAGAGAATATGCAATGAATATTTGAAAACATTGGGTCACATTAATCTATTTCATCAGTAAAGGTTTAAATAATGAGAACAAAAATGAATCTCTCCAACATTTTTATTGCATGAATTCTATAATAAACTGTATATATATACCTTTCAATCCTAAATTTTAAAATGAAATATAAACAAATGTAAATTATTTTTTAACAACAAAAAAATACATATTTACATAAAAAACATACCATCTAAGACATTTTCACCTACTAGTCCATTGAGCCTCTGGATCCTGGTTTCTGATCCTAATGCATAGAAATGATTATCCTTTAAGTAGCGAAGATGAGCATAAATGATAACTTTCACAAATTTGAATCCAGTTACTTTCATGTTTAAATTCTGATATTTCTCTTAAGCATATAAATGTAACTAAGCCTTTAAAACAATAGGTTAGTCGATGAAAAATTACATATCATTGGCTTTATTTTTTTTTTCATTGGCATAAGAGAAATTTTTCATTGATAAAAATTCAGCCATATCCAAGAGAATAATAAATGCTAATTTTTTTCTTTCCAGATTAAGAAAGTGAAATTTAGATTGCTTGATATTACACATAAATTAATTGATCTTGTGAAACCTATTGATTTGAAATATAAGACAGATAGAAACGTATCTGTTCTAGGCAATGACAAAATCACAAGGACTCAAATTACAGCATCTCCATTCTACTTATAAGATACTCTTGATGATGCTATTGTTGTCATGATGACCGTTGGAAATCGCTCAAATTTCACCCAATGATGTAAAAATTATTCAAGAAAATTTATCTCCAATTAACAAGTGAAATGGAAATTTTAAAATAATTGAATATAGTAAAAATAAAATTCTGTTACAGGTTCAATATTATTTTTCATTTTAAACCAAAATAAAGAATTCATACTAAAATTCTAATACATTTTAATGAATATAAATGTTTTACATATGTTTTTAATAATAATTTTGCCCTAAATTAATTTATAAACATATATGAAACATAAAATATTTAATTTTATAATAGATGTTTGATTGAAATAACAGAAATTGAAATATGTAATATTCAATAATAATATTGATTTTATTCAAGTAATCTTTTACGATTTACATAACTATTTCCAAAATCTATTTATTTATCCACCTGTTTATATTTTTCTCTGAAATTAATCACTACAGATCTATGACTTGATGTTAGAATTATAGTAAACAATATTTTTTAAAGTATTAGGTTGTCGCAGTTATCTAGTTAACTTTATATTTCAAGATCTCCATTATCCATGGATCAAATGAAATGAAAATTAAACAAGACCAACAAACTTCTTTATTTTTTTTAAATATTGTGATTTACAAACATTAATCTGGGTACTTACAATATATATATATATATAATATTATAATATTTAAGTCTATTATGCATTAATTCTGCAATTAAATATATAGCTAAAGTAAGAATATTCACAAAATCTGAGAATATATTTGTAAATATTAGCATTATATTTGAAATGTTCAATTCTATCAGCCATCTTTTACATAGTAAAGTTAATTTAGAAATGCTGCACATTTGCTTGTATTTTTATTGTTAAAAATCACACCATGTTCTAATTTAATTGGTTTTTACAGTTTGCAATATTCCTGAATAATTTCTATTAATCTAAGATTGCTTGTGGAATTCAATCAAAATTTTCATTATAATATTAACATTTAGAAGAAGCAGATCATGCATATCTAAATCTGGAATATATTCATGTGCAAGTTATAAAACATCCAATCTGTTATCTGATTAAAAAAGAGAGAGATACAATATTGATTAGATAAGACAATTTCTGGAATGCTGAAAAATTGATTTTTTTTTTCGTTTTATCTTCTATTTATTAATATTGTAATGTTGTTTGTTTTAATCACACTGCCATTTTAATATTTAAGTCACTTTAATAGGACATGTTTAACGTCATGATGAAATAAATTAATATATAATATACACAATTATAAAATAATTAAGCATATTATCATAGTTGTATTATTAGTATAAACTGTATTTTAATTTCATAAAACAACAAGACAGCACAGTGTAAAATTGTATATATTTTACTTATATATAAAGAAAGACAATAATGCACATGGATTTCCAAGTTAGTTATGACAAATATATTCGTGACAATTTTAACAAATAATAAAAAACGTCATTTAAAAAGTAATATTCTGAAAAGACATTACAGGATAATAATAATAATAATAATAATAATAATAATAATAATAATAATAATAATAATAATAATAATAATAATAATAATAATAATAATAACTGAAACACAGACTTATTATATACCTGTGTCTGTATATGTAATATAGGGTATATGAGCACAGACTTTCAGATGACCCATCTCCCTCCACTCTATTTAATAACACTGATACACTCAAGCATATATATGCTGAAAAGATAAATAATCACCAATATCCGTATTTCATGCTAAACCAGCAATCATCAGTTGGTCCAGATTACCATCTCTACACATATATGCTATAAGTGCTCAGATATATATTAAGATAGACAATCTTCCTACTTTAATGGACAGGCTCCAATCTACTACACTCCAACTTTTCAACCATCCATCCAATTGAAAATCTGAAGATGGAATACTCGAAGGCCACCCTGAGGCCGAGATTCTTCTCACACCCATGTTGACTGTGTTTGGAACTGACGTGATATTAAAAAAAATAAAATTTACTATAACAGAAGAGCTTTAAAAAAACAGCATTAGAAGATGTTAAATTTGTATTTCGTGAATTAGTTTATGTGTATACCGATCTCAAAGATTCATCTTTAACATTTTGCTTTTATTTCTGGTAGTTTTGTTTTTATTTTGATGTGGAATTAGAATGACTATTCTCGTTTACGAATATCTTTTAATCATGATGGTGGCTGATTACATATTGCTATATATGAAAATACTAAAGTAGTTATATTAGTTTTATTGAACCAATAAATAAAACAATAGAGTAATAACGATTGCAAAAAATGAGATGAATAAAAGCAACAAAATAAAAAAGTATTAAAAGTTTACTAATAAAAACAAAGTGAACAAATTTGAATAGATTTTTTAATTGTGTTGTTATGATTCCTTTTCAGAAAATAGGGTAAAATGAAAATGATTTTTTTTTTACGAATCTCTCTCTTTTTTCCCCTCTTCCTTTCTTTCTCTCTCTCTCTCTTCCTCCCCCATCTCTCTTTATCTCTCATGCGATTGTGTGGCTTTTTTACTGAATGACTTTTAAAAATGAAATTAATTTTGAAAATTGTTGTATTTGCTCTAGGTGAAAGTACTACATTTATTTCCTACTAGTAAGCGGTCAATGAATGAATAAATGAACTCCCACTAGAAACTGAAACTTGAAATGAGCTTTGTTGCCTTGGTTAACTGGTTTACATTTAAAAATACCAGACGGTATTAATTCACTATTGCTGAGTCACCAAACGGGCTTTATAAAATAGTCTAGCTTGCTTTTAATTAACAATTTTATTTCTATGTTTGGCAAAAAAAAAAAAAAAAACTTTAAAGTAAGACATACAAATAATTGAATATAAAGTATATATAGTTAAAATTATATTATCGTTGTCAATAAATGGCGCATTGATTGCAAAAGTGCGACAAAGTTAGAATCTCTGTTGTTTATCTCTCTATCAGTCGTTTGTAAGTAAAATAATAATAATAAATTTAAATGTCTAATCAAATATTTTCATTTTGTATAAAATAAGTAATAGACTAAACATAATTTATATTCTATATTTATCCTTATAGTGTTGTGATTAGAACATTCATTAACCAAGCCTATGCCTCAGTTTGAATTCTAGTAGATGTTGAAAAAAATATTCAGATATCATAGAACTTCCAAGTAAGTATAAAATGTTGCAGGCAGCAATACAATAATAAGCCATCAGATTATTAAACTATGTATTGGATAGCAGCTATTCTCAGATATAGAATAAACCTACGAAAAAAAGCTAAAAAAAAAAAAAACCTTAACCAGCAACTGACTGTTAATTACTAATATCTTTACCATCATTGTTTCTTTGCAGGGAAATAATAAGATTATTTTATCTTACATACTATTTGTTTAAGGTACTTTTATTATTATTATTTATTTATATAAAGTTCAAACAATTTTCAAATAGTCCTATTCAAGACTATTTAAATAGCTTCTTGTAAAAAATAGTGCAGAAGAAAGCATTATTTATCAGACTGGTACAGAGTTTAGAGATGCTTCCACTACTCTATGCAAATATAATTTTTAAAACATGTAACACAATATCTCTTTATTTTATAACATATTCACTGAATACTGTTTTGTTGTGTGTGTGTGTGTGTGTGTGTGTGTGCAGTTTAAATATGAGATATGTGAAATATGACGTTACAATAAATATAAACAAATGATGATTTGGATTAACTATTCAATAGATAGAATGCAATGCAGCTGGTTAGAGGTAGCTGATACTTTTTTATTTCTATTAATAAGAGCATTTTAACCTTCTCTTATCTCACTGTATTTATTTTTAAGCTTAATTTATGTTGTTACCAGACTGTATTGCAATTAATTCCTATCCCCAGACTGATTTCTGACTTATGCTTTTATTAATGGGAACTTGGGATATAAAGTTGGAACTAATGCAATTATGTATCTGATAGTTATAATTTGTTTTTTATTATTAAGCCTGAAATTTTAAAAAAAATTGTAAGGTTTAAATTCAAGTCAATCTTCATATCAATAATTATAGATTTTAATATCTCATTTATAAATATTTTTAATAGTGAGGATTTATATGACTATTTCAAAGTTGCAATAGATGGCACTGAAGTAGAGGGGAAGGAATGTTGCTAATAATATAATATGGTAAATTTTGTGTCAGGTAATGTTCCACTGACATTAACACTTTTATCAAGAAAAAAAAAAAGATATCCATGATTTAAGTAGAGCTGAGGATTTGTAAATTATATCATTACTAACTTGGTATCAGGTTTATATCATTAATGCTAAGTTGATTTGAATTCAATTCTTAAGAGTTTTTAAAATTCCAAAGCTAAATATATGAAAGTCAAAAAGAAATTAAAAGTGGCCAACAAATGCATAAGTGCATTGCTTCCAGATTTGAATCCCAAGTTTTTTATTGATATGAATAGAGATAGAAATTAAATTGCAGTACTTTTAGAAGAATAGAGAGAAGGAAATGTTTTTTTTTAATTATTTTAATATAGCAAAATTTGAGAGTCAAAAAATATTATCGTCTTATTTGTTCCACATTCAAACTATGTCTGTACTTATGACAGAAATCTCCAAATAATTTTAGATTTTATTCAAACTTAGGAAATATTTAAAAGATAAAGCTATTTTTTTTAAATATTGCTATCAACAATTAAGTGACTAGAAATACTGCACCATAACCATTAATTACATTTGAGTGAAAGTTTTCTATCATTTATTCCTCAAGGTATAATTATTGTTAATCCCACTTTTTAGATCTATATAGTTAGTTATTGTATTTCTGGCATTCTGGCTTTTAATGAACTCTTGAATGATAAAACCATTCAATTATTACATCAGTATAAGACAATAACAATGTGAAGCTATATATGTGTAAATTATTATAATTAAGCTTATCTGCTTTACTACGTGGACAAAAAAAAATTTAAAATTTGTTTTAGGTGTCAAACGAGAGAGAAAATTTTAATCTTTAATTATTTTTTTTTAGAAAACAATTTCTTTGTCATATTACAAAATCTATGCATACGTTATATCAAATACAATTTTAAATACAAATAATAAAAAATTCATAGAACTATATGCATATACACTACATCATCACATCACTCATACTTAAACAAACCAATAGATTACCAACAATCTGTTGTCAAGATAACTTTACAATTAGGCAAATAATGGCACTTATGGGTTAGTGTCATTTCTTGTCATTCCCATGTCTTCGGACTTGAATTCTTTTTCTTTTCAAAGGATTGGCTTTATATCCAATAGTCAAAACTAGCCATACAGTTTTAAGCCAATAAACATCACGTGATCACTATTTCTTATGCTTGCACTTAACTGTTATTCAAACAGGCAAAACTCTCTACATGTATTGACACTCAGTGCAAGCCAAAATAATCAATGGATTCTGGAAGGCTTGTGCATAAAATCCCCATCTAGTGCCTACTCATCCAATATCCCCTTTTTGACTTGTCAGTAAATGGATTGTTTCAAGATAAAAGAAAGAAGAAAGACCAAAAATCTTTTTGCCCAATATTCAACCCTGCATTATGATTATTTTTTTCTTTATTATTCTTCTGTAGAAAGAGAGATCTTTTACATACCAAATTTTTTAAAAGTTTGATTAGCTTATGTATAATATGATTCAAAAGTAGATATACATTACAGTATACTTACCTTCTTTTTTTTTTTACAAAAAATGAAAATGATAGAAGACATTTTAAGTGATTAACAACTAAAATAAATTCTGAAGCAGCACTGGAAGACTGAAACTATTAATATATACAGAGCATGAAAATGGTACTTGACACTGTTAGGCAATTTATCATATCACATATAAATTTGGTGCAACAGATTCTATTTATTCCTTTAACATGTTTTAAATATCCTACATCATTATTTCAGGATTCTTAAACAAATATCTGATTTTGTGATATATAGTAATACTCAAAAAGACTGATAAATGTTTGCAAGATAAACTTTTTCAATTTATTTAATATGTGGGGTTTCTGCTCACAAATCTATCAAAATAGTGGAACCATAAATTATGCTGTATCAAACTACACTACTTCACTTATACTTGTAAATAAACAAAAATAATGGAAGCAAACAAAGGAAAATTGTGATTTTTATGAGTCTTGGTATCATAGCAACCAATTTTTTTTATCATTTTTTTTTTATCAGTAAATTTAACATTCTCAAATGTGAATTTATTTAGTCATACTTTTTTTTCAATTTAAATTCAGTTCAGTACCATAATTAAAAAAACTTCTCACTGACAAAGGCCACAAGCCAGAAACTAGTCTGGAAATTTTGGATGAGTAGGCACCTGATGTGGATTTTATGCAGAAGCCTTCTGGCATCATTGATTACTCTGGCTTGCATTGAGCGGCAATATGTATAGAAAGTTTTGCCTGTTTGAAAGCGTAAGAAATAGTGATCACATGATGTTTATTGGCTTAAAACCAATCCTGCCTAATAGAATAGTGGTGGCTATGATTATTAAAGAACCAAAGACCCCAAAATATATAGGTACTGAACTGAGTTCAGATCTATATGACTGTATAAGCTGATGAGCTTGGATTGAAAATATTTTAGCATTTTCAATTTGTTTCATAGTTTTGTAGTTAAATAGCTATAAAAGGTGACTGCTGGAGGGTTGCATTAGATCCTAAGATCTAGGTGCAGTACTCTCAGATCCAAGGCTCCTCACAGATGAAGGCCACAAGCCAGAAACTAGTCTGGGGATATTGGATGAGTAAAAACTAGATGATTTTATGCACAAGCTTTCTGGCATCCATTGATTACTCTGGCTTGCACTGAGTGGCAATACATATAGAGAGTTTTGCCTATTTGAATAACAGTTAAGAGCAAGCATAAGAAATAGTGGTCACATTATGCTTATTGGCTTAAAAATATATTGATTTAATAATCAAAGAAATTATAAAAAGAAGCAAATTTGTGCTACTGTTATTTATACTCCTGAAACATCTAAAGTTGTAACTAAAGTAAGGGATAATTTTTTCATTAAAATGAAAAAAGTCATTAAATCTATAGCTAAATAGCATATAAAATATTATATTGATGGTCATGTTGCATCAGAAAACTTTAAGTCTCTATGAAGAATGTTGCAGAGATTTTGGATCACACAATTCAAAGTTATTCACTGTAAACAGGGGATTATTGTACATAGTCTAAAACTGTCACATTGTTAAAAATATTAAAATAATTGGTGAAGCTGTATCTTCCAATAACAAAACTGCTGCTATGCTTTTATTAGAATTTAAAATTATTGAAGGAAAAAATGTCTGGAACAGGTATTTATTGTGAACAAATGAACATATAGACAACTTTTTCTCAGTACTGCATTATAATATTAATTTACATATGCATATACTATAAACTATAAAAATCTGTTTACACACATATATATATATTATAACAATCCAAATGAAAGTGGAGATGGAATCTAACCGCATCTACAATATTTGCACTACCCGGGCGCCATCTAGGCATTTGAGCCTAAAAAAATTTATAGAGTAGGCAGATATGCACTGTTAAGATTCCACTTTATTTAAATATTTATATCGTTAGCCCAAGTCACTAGCTCAGGAAGTAGCAGAGATAATAAAATATAACTTTCTATCTTAAATATAAAAAAATAAAAGCCACTGCCAGTAAATAACAAACAAATATTTATTTACACACATATAAATTTTGAATCATTTTAAATTTTGAGGAATAAATTTAACATTTTAGATTTTTATATTAACTTTTAATTTTACATTTAAATAGATTGCAATAATAAGTTTAATATTTATTTAGTGAGTCGAGTATGAATAGACTACATAGATCTGCATTTGAAAAGAAAATATTCTTTCCCTTATTTAACCTTAGGCTAAAAATTTGCAGTCAAACCAGCACCAATCCATCTGATACATTTATGTATTCAATGTAGCATGAAAATACGACAATCCAAAATACTATACTGTCAGGAATGTACATCTGAACAGTAAGTAGAGTTAGAGAAGACATTGTCTCTCCACCAACAGGAATGCTATATCTGTTGGCGAGTAGAACAATAAACAAAAAACTCCATAGGAATGGACTGCGGTCCTTTGCCGACTTACAAACCCATCCATAGACAAACAGAAGGTGTGTGGCATATATATGCAATCCTGCCCATAGCAGATCTCATACTACATCTACTAATTACACAAATATATCCAGTCCATTGAGCTAATTCAATTACGAAACGAATAACCTAAGATTACCCTCCCTTAAACTATATATATAACTTTACAAATCTATATAGCCATTCATGCCTGACTTAAATTTAACATTTAGATACATTCGCACAGATGAATTTTATACAATTTGTTTTATAATGTCGAGTATAGATCGGCTGCATAGATTCCATGGTTAAAACGTTCCAGAATAAACATAACCGATCAAAATACAAAGTCATCGATAACATCAATTGCAGAAGGAATACAAGAAGCCCAGTAGCATTCAACATAAGGTGCTGCAATGACCCCAATGTCCTATATATTCCAATTGAATATGAAACAGCAACATAATTAACTGTTAATGAATCCATGCAATGTCTATAACCAACTTAAATTTCATGCATTTAAATAATATATACAATAAGAAAAAAAAATAATGGAAATGATGTTTATCAATGCAAAACATATAAATTTAAACATCATTAATTTGATCTAAAAACTTACAAAAGTCAGATAAGAGTCCATTTTAACATTTAAGTTGGCTTGTTTATTAATTTGTCAACTCTTGACGAAAGTTCTTAATTAATTTTATGATTTTAACAATTGTTCAGTTCATATAGCTTATGGTAGAAGAGTCCAGGTTTCTGTTTTTTAATTCCCATGACATCTCCATTGGAAGATAATGTTCTGGAGGTGGCATTAGCTGGTTCCATTCTGGTATCACAGTCTTTTCATTTTTAAAATAAGTGATAGAAAACGACAAGTGTGTCTTGTCGTTCTTCTTACCAAATCAAGTTGGAAACTCACTGGAACTCAATATTTTTCTTTTTATAGTCCTCCTATGGGTTCCATGATCAAAAATGTCACTGTTCCATTTTTTCATTATGGTCCAGGCCTTTATTTGCTTCCATTGGTCAAGCTAAAATCTCTTTATTCTCTTATTTATTTTTGATCTGACTTTTTAATTACATAGCTTTTGGATAATTAATAAACAATCATTTCCATCTACAAAAATATTTTATCTTTAAATCTTGTACTTTTTTATAAAAAAGTACATTCAAATACTTATTTATTTATTTTTTTTAAAAAATATTTTTAAAGTTTTGCCTTTGTGCGAATATATACGTTTAACAAAACATTTTAATTTTAGCGTTTAGTTGTTTTTTTTTATAGATTTTATTTTTATTTGGGAACTTTAAGATTTTATTTTAAATTAATGTAACAGCATATTTATATATCGTTACAATATATATATATATATGTTAGAATGTACTGTACAAGATACAGCACAATAAATAATTTTGACCATATTATAATTAAATTGTGTCAATAAAATATGAACTATTATATCCTATATACATTTGTTCATGAAGGAAGTTTGGAACAAATTATATTGTAGTTCATGACTAAACTCTGTTCAGGTGATTGTCATCCCATAAGAATTTTTTTCTTTCCAATACATACTATTATGTTTGTTTATGTGACTTGACAATTTGAAATCACTGAATCCATTGCACCAAATTTATTTTGACATAATAGTTAGATATCTTAGTTGAATAATGCCAAATGTTTTTGCCACATTTTATACAACTTCTGAGCATTTTCCATCTCTATTATTACACTGGAATCCACCTTTGTTTTTTTGCTTACATTCCATACATCATTGTCAATACCTGTAAAATAAAGTAAAAAATAATAAGTAAAATTAGAAATAAGTAAATAGCATTGTATTTTTGCTTTTGATCTGTTGACCTAGCATATCATATATATATATATTGTACCCTTACTTATCGATATGCTAGGTCAACAGATTACATATATATATATATATATATATATATATATATTGTAACCAGTTGGGTTACATACCACACACTAATATAGTGTGTGTGCATAAATATTTAGTTTTATATTTCATCCGTAATATTAGCTGATATTGCTCAATGATTGAATGCTTAAATGGCAGATTGTTTACTAAGGAAATTTTAGGATTATCATCACCTAAGCAATTTTATTCACCAATACCTAGGCAGAAGAAATTTTATTTATATGCTTTAGAATTATATAATTTTGCAAATGGAATTTAATGGATCCAGTTCAGTAAGATTTATGTTTAAACATTCACATTATTAAATGTCTTGATTCTATTTATTATGAAAAGAAGTGAGACTATAATTATTTGTCAAATGTGGGAATGTTAAATCTTACCTAAAGAGAATGCAAATGAACTGAAGATATTCTCCCTATATTTTTGTTATTTACTGATTCCACGAGAATCATGAAATCATTTTGTATTATGAATCCCATGACAGCTTGTTTAGTTATAAGTTCAATTTGCTTTTATGCCTGAAATCATTTATTTGTCTTAGTGTTAATATCATATGACCAATTGTATGAAAGATCACCCCATCTACTTTTGATCCAATAGTGAGTGAATGGATCTATAGTCCAATATTATGTAATTTGAATTCAAGTGATGATCATTCAGATAATCTTGAAAGTTTTATTACAATATATATATATATATATATATATGTGTGTGTGTGCCATACACTAATATAGTGTGTGTGCATAAATATATATAAAGTAAAAGAAAAGTAGAAATGAACATAGACAAAAATTGTAGTAGATATTTTCTGCATTCATTGAAATAAAAAAATAAAAAAATAATAATAACTCTGATTTAAAATATTGTTTTGTAAATTAAACTTTTAAAAGGTCTGAATAAATATAAATATTGTATTATTATTCTGATTTTGAAATTTAAAAACAGGTATGGTATTTTTGAAATTTTTTAATTAATTAAACAAAATTTCTATCTATTAGAAATTCCCTAAGTGAAAATGTATATCACACTTTGACAAAAATTTCAAGCTTGTTTTCAAAAGGGATTAGAGAGATAAAAATAAAACTCTGTTTTCAATCAAGGTATTGTTATCACCTCATAAAAAGACTGATAAAAAAATATCAGTTTTGCTTGCAGTTTTGTAAGAATTGGTTTTAATATTTTGAGCAGTGGCCAACTAGGCCAACTGCAAAGTTTAACTTTAATATTTTTGAGAAGTGGTTAGCAGAAAAGCTAACTGCAAAGTTGGCTAAAGTAATTTCAATTTAAATATTTATCAAAATATATATTTAAGTAATATTTTATTTTATATAAGAGCATAAGATTCGAGAAATTTCTCAGAGATCAGTCAGTGACTCCTTACAGCAACTATAATAACTATCCATCAATTATATATCAACCAGCATTATAAAGCAAACATCATCAATAATGGGAATAAAATAAATCAGTACACTAAATCAACAGTCCATCTTGTGGCTGGATTTGAACAATAAAAATATAAATCAACAGTTAACCTTGTGACTGGATTGGAAATGGGTCTTCTGTAGACCAGGCTAACTATTGAGCCTATGCCAGCTTGGGCAATTATTTAAACATAACTTGGATGCACCAACTTAGTGCCCATCCATTAGAATACACAATAATCAGAAAAATCTAAACAATGCTGGGATACAAAAACATGCTGATCATCATCAATGTTCTGGACACTAAAGCACCCATTAATGTACTGGCCAACTATAAACTTAAATTTTTAATAAGACTAAACTAAAATAAAATATAGTATTCTTTTTTGCACCAATCATGATGATGATTGATCATCACTGGATGCCCCAAAAGCATTAATATACATCCCCGTTTATATATTCATGTCATGCTCAAATCTAGTTCAGAGAACACAAGATCTATTACTGTATGTGACAAAGAGATAATGCAATACAATTTTAACAATTGAATACAAGTTTATTATTAACAAAAAAATTAATGATATTAAGATCTTATAGGATAAGGGTTCTGATTTTGAAAAGTATACAAAATTATATATACAACTAAAGTTTTACATTGATTTACAATATTTCCTAATAAGTATCTATAAATGCATACATATATTTATAAACAGACATGCGTTTTATAATATACAATAAAAACATTTCAATTAACATAAAATAATTATAAAAAAATGATTACATTTTGTATGTGTTATACTTGACAAGCATTGATCTATATATGCAATATACATGAATGTGCAGGTAATTTCTGAACATATTTGACTTGTCCTACAATAATACATGATTAAGATTTAAAATTATATTTTAAATAATATAAATCCTTATGCTAGGTTTACTAAAACATGTATATAGAATTGCACAGAATATTAACAAATTTAATTTTGTCAAGCAGTAAATGACAATAATTTTTGTAATTAATAATTCCATTTTAAATATACATAAAATTTACATATTTATGTGTGTATGGATATTAGAAAAAAAAATCAATTTATCAAATTCTATTACAGCTTTCTTTTATTTTTTTTAAAAAAAGTATAGTCAATTTTTGAGAGGTTAGAAAGCTTTTTATTAGGTTGCCCCTTAACTAATTATAACTGTCTTTAAATTTAAAAATATGGACTTAAAATGTCTTCCAAATGAATTATTTAAAAGCAACTCACTTTTGTCTATATGTTTATCCGTGCTTCTCTGCATATAGACACAGCAGCATAAGTATAACTACTTTTTTATTCAGCTGGTGTTTTTCTTGAGCAAGCTGTTTTTTGGTCATTCCAGGCAGTTGTCATCATCAGATAAAAATACATAATTCAGTATGTTTGCTTTCTCCCTTCTGCAGTTGGTTCTACTTAGACTTGAATTTGGTAAGCTTGAGGTCAGCCAGCTGTTTTCCAGAACACTTTTAAGGCTACAAATTACAAAGAATCTTGACCCTTTACCTCCATGTGAATTCAAACTTTACCAGTAAACTGTAGAGCAGCCACTTCCTTGCATTCTTACATTCTTGTGGCAGTTCTCTTTATAATTATATTAGTCATCTTTGCAGCTAGCTTTACTGTTGCCATTCTCTGCTGCAGTTACCAACTCTTCACAAAATACTTTAGCCAACTTTGCAGTTAGCTCTTCTGCTAACCACTTCTCAAAAATATTAAAGTTAAACTTTGCAGTTGGCCTAGTTGGCCACTGCTCAAAATATTAAAACCAATTCTTACAAAACTGCAAGCAAAACTGATATTTTTTATCAGTCTTTTTATGAGGTGATAACAATACCTTGATTGAAAACAGAGTTTTATTTTTATCTCTCTAATCCCTTTTGAAAACAAGCTTGAAATTTTTGTCAAAGTGTGATATACGTTTTCACTTAGGGAATTTCTAATAGATAGAAATTTTGTTTAATTAATTAAAAAATTTCAAAAATACCATACCTGTTTTTAAATTTCAAAATCAGAATAATAATACAATATTTATATTTATTCAGACCTTTTAAAAGTTTAATTTATAAAACAATATTTTAAATCAGAGTTATTATTATTTTTTTATTTCAATGAATGCAGAAAATATCTACTATAATTTTTGTCTATGTTCATTTCTACTTTTCTTTTACTTTATATATATATATGCACACACACTATATTAGTGTATGGCACACACACACACACAAAGTTTTATTATATATATATATATATATATATATATATATATATATATATTGTAATAAAACTTTCAAGATTATCTGAATGATCATCACTTGAATTCAAATTACATAATATTGGACTATAGATCCATTCACTCACTATTGGATCAAAAGTAGATGGGGTGCTCTTTCATACAATTGGTCATATGATATTAACACTAAGACAAATAAATGATTTCAGGCATAAAAGCAAATTGAACTTATAACTAAACAAGCTGTCATGGGATTCATAATACAAAATGATTTCATGATTCTCGTGGAATCAGTAAATAACAAAAATATAGGGAGAATATCTTCAGTTCATTTGCATTCTCTTTAGGTAAGATTTAACATTCTCACATTTGACAAATAATTATAGTCTCACTTCTTTTCATAATAAATAGAATCAAGACATTTAATAATGTGAATGTTTAAACATAAATCTTACTGAGCTGGATCCATTAAATTCCATTTGCAAAATTATATAATTCTAAAGCATATAAATAAAATTTCTTCTGCCTAGGTATTGGTGAATAAAATTGCTTAGGTGATGATAGTCCTAAAATTTCCTTAGTTAACAATCTGCCATTTAAGCATTCAATCATTGAGCAATATCAGCTAATATTACGGATGAAATATAAAACTAAATATTTAGTTCATAAAATTTGAAAAAAAATTACAATACAAATACATATTAAAACTGGAAAAATCGGACAATATTTTTCCAAATGCAAATATTTTAATAGACAATCAGTTCAATCATTTAAAATATATATATTATTTATATCACAAAAATAATTTCACAGTCAAAATTTCTAAAAATAAAATTTGCATAATATTATTTAAGCTTTAACTAATAGAAATTAGTGCCAATATTAATTATAATCTTGTAAAAAATATTTCATTTCTCCTCTGGTTTGAATAAGTAAAAGATATAACTAAACTTACAATTTGCATAGACATGTAAATTAATATGATAAAGAGATTGTCATTATTATATAATATATATATATATATATTCCAACAATCAATTTTTGTAGTCATTATTTCTTTTTTACATAAAAATAATATTTTCTCCAGGGCATTGCATTATTATTTTCTATAATTATGCAAAAATATATATAATTTTATATTCAGTTACTAAATTACAACAAAAAAAAATGATAATTAATAATATTAAATTTCCTTTCCTGTTTTAAAAAAAATACTACAGTTTTTGGAATGCATTTATTCAGTTAGTATCTTTAAAAAATCCATTGGTTAATAAGATTTTCAATATAGGCAGATATCACTAGAAAATCTATTCAAGTAAAATTATTTTCACAGCTTTTACTCCTGTAATTTTTAATCTAAGGTACTTTATAAAATATTCTGAATCTTTATGTTCTTGTAAATTTTATTTATTCCCAATATATTTTAATGTAATTTTTTTTTAAATATATCACTTAAACTGATATATGTCTGATTTGAATGTTTTATTTCGAGCAGGAGAGCCTGATATATTTTTCTTTTAAAATAAATTGAGTAACAATGTATATAAATTTTATAAAAATTGCACATTATCTTTATAAAGGATTATAATGGTTTTCATTATCCAATTGTGTATTGGGAGGGGAGTTTGTGTTTTTTTTAAAGAGATATCTCTTTTGTCTATAAGAATTTCATAGATATAATTTTTCTAGGATAAAAATAATACTGATAAACTCCTTTTTCCATGAGATTAGAATTTTTTTCCGTGTCCTCTTCTAAATTAGCATTTCAGTTCAAATATCACTACTATAGAACAAATAATGTAGTGCAAAATATTAATATTTTTATTAATCATTCATTAGACTAGAGATGTCTTAAAATAAGAAAGAATTTAATGTTTAGAACAAATTTTTTTTCACCAAAAGGCAAAAGTATACTTCTTACTAAAAAAAAGTTAATCATAACCTTTAATTCCTCAACTAATTGTGTATAAAAGATTTGAAGATTTAATCCTTTATTATATTTTTTTTAAAAAAAAAAATGATGGGGGTAAATAATTTGCAAAAAAAAAATAAAAAATAGTAAAATATTTTTTTAAAATAATTGATTTTGCAATATTATTGAATTAAAAAGTAATATTATTTTTATTAATTATATTAAAAAGTAATTAGAGATTTATAATAAATAATTAACATTAAAGTTGTGTGTATTTACACAAATATAATTCTTTATCTCCACACAGACACAAAGAAAAGATATCATCACTGTTAGGTAACTAAAGCTCAAAAAATGAGATTATCAGAAAAATTTAAAAAATAGTTGTTAGTTTTTGGTTAATTAGATAGTATTTGGTCTTTGGGTTTATTAATATGACAATAAAATATATAATTAATCATTATCTATTTTTAGACACATTCTCCTCTTTTTTCCTTTAAAAATAATATCACTTTGACAATGCTTATTAATATATATATATGATGGGTATCTGAATTTAAGGATTCGCTCTGATACCAAGGTTGCTTAATGCAATAATTATATATATATATTTTAAAAAATTACACTATCAGATTTTCTAAAAACATATAGTCCCGTGTAATAATTAATTTATTAATTAAAAAATTAATTGATATTTAATTGTTTCTGACACTATTGTATTTCAATTATTGACAGAAAAACAAAAACTCTTTTTTTAACAACATTAACTCCCTCCTTCCACCTTTTAACATTTTGCTATAAATTTAAAAAGAATTTTTTTTCTTACAACTTTTTATTAAAATGTATAAGAAAATGAGAAAAGGTGAAGGGAAAGAGTTAAATTTTAATGTTTAAAAAAAAAGAGGGTTTTGTTTTTCTAGTAATAATTGAAAGGTAAAAGTATCATAAGCAATTAAATGTTTATTTTATTTATTAATAAATTAATTATTAGGCAGGATTACATATTTTTTTAAAAATCTGATAGTGTATTTTTTTTGAAAAAGAATATATAATTATTGCATTAATGTGATATATATATATAATGAATTTTATTGTCCGAATTCTCCGTAATCAACCTTGATGTTCGAGCTAATCCGTAAGTACCTGTATGTTAATGAAAATAATACTAAAACTTTCAGATACAATGCTTATAAATATTTATATTTCTTGCGTACTTGCATATATATGTGTGTGCTTAAAACTGTTTTATGATAAAAGAAACTTGTATTAAAATTGGAAAATAATTTTTAGAAAATCAATCGGAATTTTTCAGTTACCACAGTGATAATGATTATATTTTTCATTTTAATATTTATTTATTTAATTTTATATTAACTTTTCTTTAATTCCTTCTATTAAATAATAAGGGTTAAATAAAAGACATATATATAATTCAAAGTACGCAACGAAAAAAACTAAATGATTTATTTTAATTTATTACTTTGCACAACGTTATTTAAATACGTCTATAATTTAATAAAAATAATTACAGAAGAATAATGTACTGTATTTTAAAGGTAAAGCAAAACAGAATGGGTTTGTCTCATTATGCTAATCGATCAACTGTAGCAAACATGTCTGATCATTCACTTGAAACTTCTCTGGAGATAAGGGAATAAATAAGGGCTTTTTCAAAATATATAATTTCACAAATTGTGCTTATCAGGTATGTATATAATTGAAAAGAATTAAAATTTTAATTCTAAAACTTAAAACTGCATTTCTAGAACTCCACTGGCTTTTTTTTTTTTTAAAGAAAATTGAAAATTATATCACTTAGCGAAGTTATAAACTGTACTACTAATTAGAAAACATTGAAGATTTTCTCGCTGAATTTAATATGAAACAGAATTGATTTATAGTAAACAGAAAACTTACAAATAACACTATTATAGTCTTATATTTAAAAATCCTAACAAAATCAATATTTTATTGCTTACTATTGTATAACAATATATTTCTGATTATTTAAGATAACTAAAAATGTACTATTTAAAATTGAAAGCAATCGAAAATTTATTACATCTTTTAACTCTAACAGTATCAAAATAAGTTATTTGCAAAAAAAAAAAAAATGCAGTATTTATATTGAAAAGAAACTTTAATATTATAACTTATACTTCAAATGAAAATTGTCCAGACACTTAAATATTTATAGTTAAAAATTTCCTAAATAAATTCCAGATATCTAAGCTGTCAAGTTAGCTCATTTTGTATAATAGAGAATTGCTAGTTACAAGTTTTGAACTGATGTTCACCTGTAACTTCTGGCATTCATATGTCAATTGATCTTCAGAACAATTAACTATTCAATTATTTTTAACTTTTGTAATTTAATATAATGGCAAAGTAATGAAATCAAGAGCTAAGATTACTAAACTAAAATTTAACTTATTACTTCACCACCACAATAAATCCTCTTAAGTGATTGATTAATTAAAAAGAAAATATTTTAGTAATCTCCATATTTCCTCTTTCTATTTTACTCTTCATATAAATAAAGTTACAATAAAAGATTAAATGACCCCCAAGATGCATTTCATGCTGAACCAGCACTCATCAGTTGGCCCAAGTCACCAGCTCTCATATACATCTTTATTACGTGAAGAATATTTATCTATGACGAATTGTCACATCTTTATTTACAACCACCCAACTTGTTCCACTCACAACCTCGACTTCATACATTTTTGATAAACCTAACTACGTTTATCGTTAATCATTTATTAATTAAACTAGATTTTTTTCTCTAGCTCAGATATAAACTTTAATCCAAGTTAAAGATTATTATATCTGATTTTTTACACACACTCATACTTGGCTTTTCAACTTCCTTTTCATGTGCATATTATCGATTATTTTAATAATCTCCATACTTCCTCTTTCTTTTTTACTCTTCATATAAATAAAGATACAATAAAAGACAAATGACCCCCAAATGCATTTCATGCTGAACCAGCACTCATCAGTTGGCCCAGCCCACCAGCTCTCATATACATCTTTATTACATGAAGAGTATGTATCTATGGCGAATTGTCACATCTTTATTTACAACTGCCAAACTTGCTCCAAGTTAGTGTAAATCTAATTCTAAATATGACTAAAATGAATCATTATAAAGACGACCAAAAAGAGATTTGAAATATTTTAAATATACATTGTTTCCTCACTTGCAAAGGCAATTGGTTCCCTAAACTTCACTGTTAAGCAAGAATGCCATGTAATATAAAGAACAAATAGTTATAATGGTTTCCTATGGGAAAAAATTTGGCTGGTTATTACAACTAAAAATTACACTAATAAGCTGTGAACAAAAACTTAATCTAGTATATATATAATTTTAAAAAACCCTTAATGTACATTATATGTTGTATAAATTGTGTGATGTGTATTCTGCACATATGCATTTAAAATATGTATAATAATATAACTTAAATCTATAATATCAATACTTATGCGCTTATAACGCTAAAATAAAGAAGTTATATGTTATTAAATTTATTTAAAGCTTAGCGCTTTCAAAGCTCTATGGCTTCATAATCATAGCTGTACAAAATAAAAATAAAACGGTTGATAGTGATGAGGGGGTGTATTCAAATTTATGTTAATTAGATGTTTCAGTATACTATTTAAAATATCGTATGACTTAGTTTGTCCATCTTTTGGAAATGGCAAAACAGGTGTCCTTTCTATTAATTGCTTGGTTGTCATTATTTATGAAATATGCCTCCTTTATTTTGCACCTATGGTCATTACTCTCTTTACACACTATTCTGGGATTGGTGGATTCAAATCTGTGTCCAGTAGCTTTTTCATGTTCCACGAATGCTGATGTAGACTCCTTGTTGTTCAGTGACCTTTTATACATATATATATATATATATATATATGTGTGTGTGTGTGTGCTGGGATGCTCTCTTTGTAATGGTAGCTTTTGTTTCCCCATAATATGAGGCTCTGCATCCAGCCTGAGGGCATTATATCTGGTACACCACTTGAGATGTTAGTTTGGGATCAAGTTTATCTTTTGAATTGTTTATTAGTCTATTAGTGTTGGCTGAAGTGCGGAAACCAATAATAAATTCTTTTGACAATGTTTTAGTTAGCTGTTTGGAAATATTGGGTATGTATGGTATAGTTATTCTTGGTTTATTTAAATAGTATACTGAAACATAAATTTGAATACACCCCCTCATCACTCTCAACCATTTTATTTTTATTTTGTACAGCTATGATTATGAAGCCATAGAGCTTTGAAAGCGCTAAGCTTTAAATAAATTTAATAACATATAACTTCTTTATTTTAGCATTATAAGCACATAAGTATTGATATTATATAATTGATGAGAAGTTTATAAACAATTTTTTACTTAAATCTATGTAAACAAAATTAGCTTAAAGTTGTTCGTTCTGGTAATACATTCATCAATCATAATTATCCAGCTTTTTGAGTCATTAATTGCTCATTCTAAGATCCAATATTATGTTCTAAATTCTTTAATCTTGGGGTTTTTTTTGAAGGAGTACACCAGATGTTGATAACTGAGGATCTCTAGAAAAAAAGTTTAGAATAAATGGTTGAAGTACTGCTTTGATTTTCTTTTCATATGGGATGCCAAGATTTCATAATTTTGAAAAATGTTGATGCACTTAGATGGTTTGTGAGTTTTGTTCTATTTTGTCTTTGTTTTTGAAAATAGTGGCAATGATAATGTTGGAAACTCATAAAACAAATATCACAATTTTCTTTTTCTCTTTCGACTTAATGTAAGATATACATTTTGGTTTTCAAGATCAGAGATTTTTTTATTTCTTTATGGTCATATTAGTTGCTGCTATGATTTTAGTTGAAAATGTATGTAACTTTACACTTTTAACCAGAATTTCTATAAATAAAAGTGTCTTTTAATTATCCAAATGTGCAGCAAAATGGACAAAAAGTGAAAATAAACCAGCAGTTAAGAATTTTTTGTGTTCTTCCATGCAACTGTTTTTTGTTGCATTGAAAAAAAATTATATTAAAGTTTTATTTTTTTTTAAATTTGTACTCACAATTTTATATTATATTATAATTGTATGAACATTTATAAAACGTCAATTAATTTAACTAATAATTGGATAATGAAAAATGAATGGAGGGTTGTATAATATGTATTATTATAAAGATATTTAAGTGTAATTATAGGCTTGTATTAATTTTATATAGAGCCGGTAGATGGCACTATGCAATATAGGTAATTTTTGTAATTAAGACATATTGAAGAGGGAAAAATGTAAAATTTGCCAAAAAAAGCTTTTATATGTTATTTTTATGTGTTATGATTATATGACTATATTACAGCTGTTGTCATATATCATTTTGTTGTTAGATAAAAAGATTTTATTATATCTAGGATTTATTTTTATATTATCTATATAAAATTATTTAGAATTTTTTTAAAAATATTTAATAACAAATTATTTAATTGATTATAAAGACTTCTTATTTATCATTAGTGTAAGAATAATAAAAATAGCATACAGTACATTACCAAAACTAAATCACAGCTAATATGAAAAAAATACTCTGACATATTAAAAAAGAAAATAAATATCCAATACATTCTATGTTTGAATATTGTAAGCAATATTTAATGGGTTTTTTTTACAATATGTATTATGCAAATCTAAACAAACAAATTTAGAAAACAGTACTTTATATATAAATATGCTAGCTGTCATATTTTTTGTCACAAGATATCAGGTTTTATTAAGTTTGGTAGCTATTTTCTTGAAACTAACTTAATTTTTTTTAGATTAGTATAAGTAAAATCAGAGATATGAACTATTTAAATAAATATTATAGGTATGAATCTTTTTCATTTTATTTGTATTGTATTTTTATCATACCAAATTCATTATTAAACACATAATGTAGGCAATTATGCTTACATTTTTTAACTGAAAATACAATAGCAATATAATTGTGATAACATTCACAATTCTGAAACAAATAACAAGAAATTTTTAAATTAAGCAAATAGATTAAGTGCTATTTTTAATTTAGATTTAGTAATTTTTAATCGTACAAAGTTCATTATTATGAAATCATTTTTTTTCCAAATAACAATTACAATAACTAAATTACAAGTCAGTGATCATAATTTTACCACAAACAAAACAAATTGTTAGTCCATAGGTGGAGTTCTTACTGGAAAGTCTTCCTCCTCACAGCTCTTACAGAATGGCTCTGAAAAGTTGTTTTTGCAGCAGTGAAAGGTACCTTTTATATCTATTTAGCCCTTTAAAGGCCTTATTTTGCTGCTAATGTACTCTTTCATTCACTAAATCTCAGTTTTAGTGCATTTTTAACATAATTTCCCTATGTCTACCTTGTAGTTATCAGCATTTAACTACTTCATCCCCCCCCCCTTGTTTGGTGGGTGGTTCAACTGTTTCATGGACCATAAAGAGTTTGATTCCCTCTTAGACTCTTAAATATTTCTCCTACTCCAACTTTCCTGTCACTCAGAACTTGTTTATATAATTTTTTGTGTGTTGTTCCAGTTATTTGGGCCATTTTAACTATCTTTTTTTTCAGACACCCCCCCCCCTGGGATAACTAACCACCTAAAATTCCACTCAATTTTTTCATTACTCAACTAAAATTATTAATAACAAGTTTTCCAGTGTTTTTTTTTTTTTTGCTTTTATATCAAAATTCTTTTCTCCATATTACTTTTCATCCTTTCAAATGATTTAAAGATGACCACTGTCCCTAGCGGAAAAATGTGCAGAGACTTAAACTACATCAACTAAAACTTTCAAAATTACCAAAATTTATCCAAATTGAATTTCAAACAAAACTTAACTAAAAACATCATCACCAAAGAACTTATTTCAAAGTCTCCATCTCCTTGCCCTCTGGACTTTTCTCCCTTTCCAGTTGTGGTTTGCTCTATTAACTATCTTTTTTGTAGTTATGGCTAAAAATGTGACAGCTTCCAGTCACTCTAAATTGGGCATTTTTAACACTACCATTAAGATTTTGCATTGTTTTTAAAGATTAAAAAATGTTTCGTAAGATGCTGCCCTCTCTTGAATTATTTTACAAATAAAAAATCAATAAAACTGATGTTGAAGGTCTAACAAAGGAAAAAGGCTGTCCTTTTTTCAATCTGATTGGCTGTTAAATTTTGACAACAAAGAAAATGGTTGTCAATAACTTTTACTACTACGATTTCTTTTGTTTCATTTCGAAAATGATAAACGAATGTTTTAGATGATTTTAAAAGTATTTTTTGACAAATTATAAATTATTTTGATAAAATATGCTAGAAATAAAATTATTTTAGAAAAATAGTTAAGACTTTAGCAAAAATTATTTACTTATCTGCAATGTAAAATTGGGAAAGAAACCACTGACATCAGCAAAACTTTTTGGTTGGTGAGTAACGTTCATTTTAGATTTGCCGCTATCAAATATTCTTATAATTGTAAATAAAAATTTATTTTTGAAAAAACTTTCATTCACTCTCATAACCTGACAAATTATTAATATACTTTTTACAAATGAAACTAAAGTGATTATAATATTAAAAGATGAATATATTTTGATGCTTGAGTTTGTGAATTGACGCTTGAGTTTGTGAATTGACCAATTAAAAGTTTAGACTTTTACTTCACTTGGCCAATAAAATAATCAGCAAAAAAGAGGTTAAAGGTAAAAAGAAAGTCAAAAAGAACAAAATAATCAATCATAATGCCACTTCAAGTACAATGGGGAAAACTAAAATTGTTCATCTACAAAAGGCAAAAATCAGCCTGTTGCATCTAAGCATAACTCATAAATCTCCACATCCATCCCTGAAACCTATAAAGACTTAACATATAGCAATTCCTCCAAATGTCATATATGGATTCTCCTATCAATCCATCAGGGCAACCAAACCTATCAACATTGCTCCTTACCAAAGACTCTTATTTACCTGGACTACACACCCTTTCCATATCCCCTTCTCATTTCATATGTATTCCCTTCCCCTTCACCATATTATATTTGAATTTCATTTTTCCATGTAATCATCTCTTTATAAATCTTTTTTAATTGTTGTGTATTTTTGTTTTTTTGATGGATAAAAACTTTCATCACTGAGAAAAAAACAAAATACTGTTAGCAAAAGTTTTAATCCATAAAAGTAAATACACTGTACAGTTTTTAAACTAATGTACACATTTTCAAATTTAAGACTGTATTAATATATTGGATTGTTGTATGTTATTAAAACATGATTTTGATTATTTATTATACTAAATGAAAAACTTTTTTTTTGGTTTTGTAATCATTAATGTTGAAAATCTTTACTTTGGATATGTCATTTGTGAAGTACTGATTGGCTTACAAGAATTCTGGATGGAAATTAAATAATATATTGTACATTCATTAATCATATTTTAAGTTTATAATCAAAATATTGTATGCAGCACTAATAATGTATATTATAAATAAACTCTGTACTGTACAATTTCAGTATGAACATTGTTATTTTGCTTTAGGATAACATGGCATTAATAACTATCCTATGATGTCATCAGCTACACAAAATGGTCACGATTTTTAAAAATGGCTACCAAAAAAAAAAATAAAGATCATTTTAATAATCGATTGTAAATCGAAACAGTGGTTACAAATTTATGGTGATCACTTTTGTAAATCTTAACAGTGTTTTAAATTGGGTATAAGTGTATAATTTTTACTTATTAATATTTAGATGATTGATAAGTGCAAAATCAATTTTTTACAGAATGCTTGTAAAAGGGAACCATAATTAAATATATTATAAGTTCTTTGTTTTCTTTTTTTTTTTTCAACATTGAAATTTTTTTAGGAAATGAGTGTATTACATTCAAATATCAGCCTTTCAAGCTAATCGAGCACGCGCCTTTTGAGAGTGTTAAATAAATGAATACTTTCCTCTTCAATCCAAGATATTCATTTATTTAACACTCTCAAAAGGTGTGTGCTCAATTAGCTTGAAAGGCTGATATTTGAATGTAATATGTAAACACGGCTATTTTATGTAAATAAATTAAAAACTTTTTCCTTACTATATAACATTTTCATTTTCATGCCAACTTGAGATAAATGAAAAGCATTGTAAAGTTTATTTTTGAAAATAAATAATGAATTTATCACTATGATATATATATATGTGCAACGCCACTGGGTGATCTCTATTAGACAAATTCTGACTAGGGATATCTAATCAAGATATCAGTATAATTCAAATATTTATAATAAGCCAATACATACGTTCATGAATAATGAATCTGAAATAAATATCCAAAAGCTACACTTTTAAAAGAGATACTACATGCTTATGTAACTCTAATTTAGATTACAGAACTATAACTTGCCCTACTAATATAAATGAGGAACTTAAAGCAAAACACACCCACAACTTATCCACATCAACATATAAGGACTCCAAAAATTCAAACCTTGACATGAAGGATGACTGTTATTGAAATTATGTGATAGATGAATATAAAATAAAACTGTTAAATCATCTTATGTAAAAGTGAAGCATATTTCTAAGTAGATGAACATGATTAAATGCCATTTACACTTAATCTATTAGATACAAAAATATACAATGGCTTGCAAATTTATCCTATAGTGCACTTCAATTTTCATGAGTTTTCTGCTTTTTCTAGAAATCTTTTTTCTCCATCCGGAAAGATGAATGTAATTATGTCAAAAAAGGCCTATTTCAACCATTAAAAATTATGTTTGTATACTCTAATTTTATAGTTATCACATTAAATATATCATTTTCTACATTTTCTTTGGGGCCAACCACAGTAAATAGAATAATTGTTCTTCCAAATTTATTGTTTGCATCATCATCATATTCAGTTAAATTGCCAGGTGATTTCAACATGTCAATTATATCATCAATTGCATATCTAAATGGGTACATTATCTGTAGGGAGGAATTTCTTTTATCAGACTGAATTTTTTTATTCATTGACCTATTTTATTTAGTCTCTTGCATTACTTCAGGTTTTTGAGCTCTTACTAAGTCTTTCATCATTTTCAGATCAGTCAGTGATTTTAGCATCAATACAAATTGATCTGAATCAATATCAGTTACATCATATGATAAAACCTTAAAAATATGTCTATACCCATCACAATTTCTTTTTCAGTAATTTATTTTTTGCTCTTTAAATTAAACATTGATAAGAAATTTGGTGCAGTTGAAACTTGAATTGTCTTTGTCAATATTATATTAGACTTACTTAATAGATACCTTGATTTTCTAGACTGCTAACATTGTCTGAAAACATTTTCAAAACAAAAAAGTAGGTACAAATTAACAAATGACTCATGTTTAAAAACATGAGGAAGTCTTACAATGAAACACATGAGATGTTCAAAGATTACTTGCTACAAAAAACATTTATTTAACACCACCACCTATGAATCCATTCTCCCAGAACTAAGATATAAGAAGTTTCATATTTGTTTTCACAAAAAGAACTTTGAAATGGTAAAGCTATTTAGCCTTACATGAATTTCCTTCATGATCCAGATAATAAGATTTTATTTTCCTCAAATGATGATAAGATAGCACATATGCATAACTCATGCTATCTCATAATGCATGATATAGAATAAATTTGCACATTTGATTCTAGCTAACCTACCCAATTACTTATTATAAAAATACAAGGGTAAACATAATTTCAATGGTCCTATTTATAAAAAAGACAATGTACATATTGTCATTATGAAATGAATAATCTATTTTTATGAGATAATTAGAAATTAAAACACTAATGTGTATACTATAAGACAAGATAGAACTCTACATGTCTATTTTTTATTAGGTATAGCTGTAAAAAAAAAAATATTTTTTTTTCTTATTTTTAAATAAAAAAGCCAAAAAGAAATTAAGTTCTTTCCTTCTAAAAAATGCAAAGTTGTGTATCAATTAATATATAAATATAATTTTTTTTTAGGTATAGCTGTACAAAAAAATATTTTTTGTTACAGTTTTTTTTAAATAAAAATTTTTGAAGAAATGCAAAATTGTTTATCAATTATTGTATAAACAGATTTTTTCCCAAAAATGATATTTTTTCTTGTAAAAATGAAATCAAATGATCAAAGCATGATGCAGTAATTTCTATGGTAGTCATGTGATTGGATACGAGTTGATATCAGGGTTATTTTTTTAAAAAAGGAATAAATGGATAGTAGAATTCAGTAGAGTTTTTAATAGTGAGTTCAGAAGTCAGAAACTTGATTTGAACGACTAATGCTAAACTGACCTCATTTTTAATTGAAAAAGATGACGCTTTCCAAGCATTGTATTGTATTATCGAAATTATATGTTTGGTTTATACTAAAAACTGATCCTTACTGACCCAACTCTATAGCCAGTTTTATTAAAAGTGATGTAGGAGAAAGAAAATACTTCTGAGAGAAACTTTCAACAACTCTTATGTATTGATCCATTCAAAATAATGGCTTTCTTATGTTATGCTAACCTGCTATGAAAATAATTGTTAAATTGGAAACCCAATGTTACGAAAAGAAAAAAGGGCTAAATGGTTGAAAAATGAAATGAAAATAATTGTTAAACTGGAAATCTGGAACTACAAAAGAAAAATAATAAAAAATTAAGTAAATGAAACTGAAATAAAAATATTTGTTAATGGAAGTTCAAAAAAAGGCATATGGTTGAAAATAATCATTGAGAAAGCTTTAAAAATAGCTATAATCAAGAGACTGACTAAGCTAATACTTGCAAGATTTACAGGCAGAGACAATCAACTATGAAACTTCAAAAGAACAAAAAAATATATGGTAAACTTGGAAATTGTGATGTGTACACATTTGCCAATATTATTTCATAGACATTTCAAAGATGAAAATAATTCTTTTCAGTGATTTTGTTGAAAATATTTTTTTTTACTTGATTAAAAAGGTATGGTAGCAGTCTTACTTTTAAAAGAAAGAAAAAGGAAGGATCAAGTTAAAGTCAGTTTTCTTTCTTTTCTGTGAAATATTTTTTTATAAGGTTCGATTAATGAAAAGAAATAACTCATCCATACGTTAATTAAGATAAATTAGAAAAGGAATAGTAATTATAAGTTGTATATAAAATTATTTATATTTTATGTGGACAGTTTTGATTATATGTATTAACTTTAGACTTATCACAACATTTTTTAATTTTTTTATTCTATTATTTGTTTGTTTTTTAAAAAAGAATATATATATATATACTCAAGTTATTTTTTTGATGTGTTTATTCTTCTAGCTATCTGTTTCTGTGAATTACTAATGAGTATAACTTATTTCATCATAGAATTGTGCCTTAAAGGATTTGTAGGTTATCCCAGTGAAATTACTAAGTAATGGAACAAATTAAGTGTGTACATTTTCTCTTCTTCGCGGACTTAAAACTTCTTATGATGCTGAAGCCATCTCAGACATAATGGTATTTGCAATATATATGTGTGTTTGTGTATGTGTGTGAACATCCAGATGGATCATTATAAAATAGTTCTAAGCTTAATAAAAGTCAACTTTAAAGTCCATATTCTTTAATATACATTTAGTAATTAGTTGATTGGTGACCAGTACAATCATAATATGGAGTGATCCATATTATTGATGATGATCATAATTGATATAATGATCTCAGTATTTCTGATATATAACTAATTTATAATTATTTTAGCACTTATGCATGTGCATGAAATGTTGATGATTGCTTTTATAACATGCATTAATTTAGCATTGGCTAGATGATGATAAGCCTAATATTTTACATTTGTCTTTCAAATCTATTCATATATAATGACTGTTGATTCTTGATAACAATTGTTGGGATAGTATATTTATTGTTCATAATCATTTATATATTGCTTATATTATTCACTTCCAATATGAATTCTTACTCATTTTTTATGTTTAGTAAAAACAATGGTCCTTTTATGGATGACTATTCATTGTTGGAGGATGATGATTTTGCATCACCCCAACTATATTCCTTCATAATGTACTACTACACTATCAAGTAGTGTTCATTTTTAATCAACTTTTTAATGAATGTTTTTCGTTCAATATCACATTTGTCAATAATTTTTGAAAGTTTTATATCTTTAGATTCTGCTTTTTATATATTTATAGTTTTTAAAAATATAACTTACTTTAAATAAAATTTGTTATTATTTATTTACAATATACACATACACTCACACACACATATATATATATATATAGATATATCAGGGATGAAGTATCCATGTATTGAACGGAATGACGGAATGAGTGCTTCCATAGAAAAATTCACTGAAACTTTCAACAGTGTTAATTAAAATTCAATTTAAAATATTCACTTTCAATTTTTTAACCAACAGTTGAATTATTTTCATATACAGCAAAAAATGAATTTGACTAATGCATATATATATAAGGTGTGATCATGTAAAAATTGTTGTGGCAAGTGAAATAAAAGTATTATAAAAAAAGAAGTGTGCTTCTGTTCCTAAAAAAGTCACACTTCATCACTGCTCTGAATACTTTAGAGAATACAGAAAATTCATTTAAATGATTAATATAACATTATAATTATAAAATAAATAAAAAATGAATTACATCAAGTCCATTTTATTTAAATGTTTTTCTTTGTTATTGTATTTATCTATTTATTGTTTATCATTTTTATAGCTATGGATATATTTTCATTATCTGTGCATCAGAAAGCAATGGATATCACACATGAGACCTAGCTTCTGTAGATATCACTATTTTTGTGCTGTAACTAACCATATAATTTGCTTTACTCACTGTGGTGTTCAAGCTAACATCCTGAAATAATCAAATGTGCTTATATTTAAAATTCTAATAAGCATTTTTCTGTAGCAAAATAAAATCTATTACTATATCAGTAACAATTTATTTTAATGATATCTGTTATATAACAACAGCGAAAGATTTTTGAATTTTATCTAAAGATTATTGTACATTATGATTACCATATCCATTACATTTAATTCCAAAGTGCCTTGCATATAATGTATGTTAGGGGTAGTAGCTTCAACTTTATTCACAATGCTTTAACGGCAATATATTATTTACTATACTGTCATACATAGATGTTTTTATTTTATTTTTATCAGTTGTGCTCTTCTTCTCACCTTTACCATATCCTAAGCATCCATAAGTATAGAAAATCAGACTACCTCTCTTACTATGCATATATTATGAAATCTCTTCTGTTTTCGAGTGAAATAGATATAAACATATGTAATAATTTATATTCATATATATATATATATATATATATATATTGTACTGGGATTAATTTGATGAAGATCTAGACTGACCATTCATATATCTGTATACTCAGATACTGCTTTTGGTGTGTCTATATATTATTCTACATGCTTAAGATTTAATAAAATCGAATTTGATGATGAACTTCTGTTCTCTATATAAATATTTATATAAAAGCCTTTGGTTATATTTTCTGATTACCATGCACTAAATCCTAGCTCAGAGCATCACATTTAACATTGGTTCATAAGGGTTTAACTAAAATGTACGGTTTTTAAACTTAATTACTTCCATTCAAATTTCCACATTCTCTTATGAAATACTTTATTAAAAGGATGTTATCTTCTGGCATCATAATTGCAGTCTTCTTAATATTAATTCTGCTTTTCTCAATTCAGAACATGAGTGCTTAACTTAATAGGGAATCAATGTGCAGATGCATTGGAGATGAGATTACTAAGAGAATGATGCACAACTACCAAATAAATAAAATAAACTATTAATAATTTATTTAGATACTCCAATTGATTTCATTAAAAAAAACAATACTATTGAAATTTATATAAAAATATATAAAATATAAAAATTATAGATTAATTAGAAATGTAAATGCATTTAAATCATTTACATCTATATCTTATGATGTCTTAAAAATATTCATTGATATAAATAATACATTCAAATAACTATTAAATAAATTAAAAACAATTAAAATGTCAATTCTTAACATTTACAAATTATATTATTATTATAATAAGGCCTTAAATATATATGTATAAATTAATAAAGTCTTCCTGGGGATTGGATCAAAAGAATTTAGTAAGCTTACCACTGGAAGACTCTTTTTAATTCTTACAATGTCTCTGTTGGATACTTTTAAGATGTGGGTTCTTCACTAAATTGTTTCAGTGCTTGTGGAACATAAGAGCTAAGAGCAGGTGATTAGAATTACATTTCACTAGGTCCTCTGTTTCTGATTAACATGATAATATGAGTTCTGGCTTGTATATTTCAGGTGCACTTAGCAACTCATTCTTGTTCTATTCCCTTCAACTACATTGAACATTTTAGCTATTTGGTTATGTGTTAGCATTAAAATAAACTATAACAATTATAACAGTGATTTGAAGCAATCTAGAATGATTATGTAAATAAAACTGAATTTTTAAAATGTATACACTACTGCTGATGTGCACCCTGTGCTTTCTACTGACATTGTAATCTGCTTTTCCCTTTTTTAAATTCTTTAGTTAAGCCAAGACAAATATTGTTAGAAATCTTACATGTGTTTTTCCTTATCTTTAAACCCTAGTTTTAGTTTTCTTTTTTTTTAATCCCTTTAATTACATTTAATTATGGTTTTCATTAAATTGGTATTGGTTGATTAGACATGCATGACATTTGATGATGTTGTTTATGTGCTAAAACACAAGAAAATGCCATTTACCAGCCCAACTTTTCATTGCAAAACAACTTATTTTTTAAAATGGAATAATTACATTTTTAAATTACATTATACATTTCAATGCATGTTGACCTTTTTCAAACCAGTTTTAAACAATTTACAAACCAACATTATTTTTTAAAATGGAATACTTACAGTTTTAAATTACATTATAAATGTCGGTGCATAGCAATGGAACGTGCAGTGCTGGGGACTGATGGTTTTGCTGATTCAAAGGATCATCCAAAAGATGCAGTACTCTGATCAAACCAACATTCTGATTTTCCAAAACAATGTGCAATTTTAGTTGTCTCATAGCTGCTCTTTATGTGAAAAAAAGACACTTATAAACATTACAGGCTGACATTCTGCAAAGTAATTGTAAACAATTTACGAACCAACATTATTTTATAAAATGTAAGAATTAAATTTTTCTGAAATCTAATAATTACATTTTTAAATTACATTATAAATGTCAGTACATAGTGCTGGTATTTACAGGGCTGAGGACTGATGTTTTTGATGATTCAACCAAGCTTTTGATTTTCAAAACAATGTGCAACCTCAGCCATTTAATTTGTCTCTTAGCTGTTCTCATGCAAATGTGCCTTTTCACATGAATTCTGTGAAATTGTGCTTGTCCCTATACTTTTGCAATTTTTTTCACCTTCCAAGCTGTTTAGGAAAGTGCAGCAACAGGTTTACAATTATTAGTATGTAATACTATATCAGGTAGGGTGTAAAATCATTACTTTGAATGCAGATTACAAGATTTATGGTCAGAGTGTCATGATATGGTCAGAGTGTCATGAAGCACATCAGTGGGCTGTAATATTTGTGTGCAACAGCTAATATAAACATCACTGTTCTATAGACCATAAACTTCAGGTTGTGTAAATAGCATTTTTATGTGTTTTAGCACATAAACAATGCCATCAAGTGGTGTGCATGTCTAATCAACCAGTACCATTAAATTTATACATAATCAAACCTTATCATCATAATTAAATTACTTTTTTAATAGTTTTTAATCTTAATTACATTGATAATCAAGACCATAAAATATATAATTTTTAACTTAGTGTATTAGAAATATTAAAAATATGTGAAGTTTTACAAATTTTGCCAATTACCAGAAATAAAAGTAACTATAAATTTAACTTATACATAAATTTAACTTATGTATACATACAGATGTATGTCATTAATTGACTCTTTTATTATATTATTTTTTATTTTATTCCATAATTTTCAGTTTTATCTGTAAAAATTTAATAATTCATTTTGAGCTCATTTTGTTCATTTTGAACTCATTTTACTAAATCAGTTTGGAAAATAAACATGGATAAGAGTTGAATAAGGTGCATAATATTATAATACCCAACCCTTAAAATAATGAGGCAATGAAATTGAGATGAATGTTTTATTTCTCATTATAAACCTTAATCAACACTTTCCATTAAGATCTTAAACCAAATCAGATTCCACATACGTATTATTTTATCTTTTATAAATCTTTGCTATCAATGATTGCTGTCACAAAATATTTTTAGATTCAATTTAAAGCAAATCTCTATTATTAATGATCACATTATTGCTGGATCTTAATTATCTCCAGATCACTAGTCAACTTCATGCATAATGTTGCTTCCAAACATGCACCAGGCAATAAGTCATGTCTCAGAACTGAGAATCAGTGCTACAGCACTTACATGTTCATTCAATTCTACCATTAAAAAACCATTGGATTTCTACTATACATTGGGTTATTTTTCCACAGGTGTATCTCCAATTAACAAATAGCAGGAATGCTTAATTAGCACACAGATAGTCATAGAAAATCTCAACTGGTGTTCTCTCCAAAAAGAAGTGTGATCATCCTTTCATAAATAGCTATAATACATAATATGCAAGTATAAATAATACAATAAGTATTCAAACATGATTACTCAATCCCACACAGTTTATACCTAAGAAAAGTATCATGAAACCATTTACATTAATCTTTCAGATAATCACAAAGATTGACAATGCAACCAGCTATGTTTCATTACTTCATATGTCATTAAAGTCTTTAGTATTTTGATTTCATTTCTGATGGCATATTAGTGAACGTCATCATCTCTAGTACACATCAATGTTTCTTTTCTCAAGATGCTACAAATACATTCTGAATAATGTTTTTCATTTGATATTTCTCAGAAAAAATTTATTTTTTTGTTATTCTACTCAACTCTTAATTGGTATCGTGGTCTTTAGATCATTTTATTATTTTATAATTTAATGTTCACATTTTAGTGGTTGGTCATTCTTGCATTTTTATAGAAAGTTGGTATTATTTTATACTTTTAGTGTTTGCATCATTTTTTTTATTTTTCAAATAGCATATTTTTTTAAGTAATTCAACATTTTCTAAGTTCATTCATTTTAAAACAGATTCAGGGTCTTCAAAGTATAGTAGGTAATTCTTATTGTTAATCTAGAAGTCACTTTTACATCTGTCCAGGAAATTCTTCAGAGAAGACACTATTATTATTCTCTGCAATTTAAAGTATTTTCTACCATCTTCATAATCACTATTTATTTGTTTCTGCTGCACTTGATTTTCTTCTTTATATTTTTTGGATCTACTTTATTATTTACTTGTACCCATATTAATATTTAGATAGGAAGATTCTTCTGGTGATCTACCAGAAATATCTTGTTCACTCAAGCTTGTGTAATTTCATAAATGCCTCATTATTCATGTTTTCCCATACTATTTTTCTTTTTCTATTTTTCATATATGGACAGAATCTATAACTGTCATTCACATCTGTACCTAATGTTTGTCTGACTTTCACTCTTATACTGTTTGTCTCTGTTGATTAAAAGTGTCATCTTTTTGATTAAAATATTCTGCTGGCTGACTTCTTAGATTAAGTACAGTGAGTAGCTCAACAACCTGCTTAACAGATCACTTATCAGTGCCAATGGACCTCTACTTGACATAAGAGGCAAATTTCTTTACATAATTCAAATGATCTGACCAGTAAATGGGCAGTGAGAGCTCTCAATCTATCCACTTGCATTCTGAAATATGTTATATATGCCTAACCAGGTATATACTTTTTCTAAGAGCCTTGGTACAATATATCCTCTTGGTATTCTTTAGCCCAATAAATGGTCAATAATATCTTTCATATGTATATTAAACAGAGAATTCTACCATGCTTGAGATACTTCCTGTAAGTGGCTACAAGCTATCAACATCTTACTTTCTTCTGACATTAAGATCTAATTGAAATACTTTTCCAGATTGCCAAATGTTCAATACCTGTCTTCTAAATGTTTTGATCTTCAAAAATTGGTGTACTGAGCTGTGCACCTCATGTAAAATATAATGAAATTTTTCCTCCTTTTAGTAATTTTTTTGAATTATGTTTCCTCTCTATCAATGAAATTTGCCATTATTTGAATCCCTTTTACCAATTTCAATTTTTTTAAACTTGTTAGCATTTTCTTTTCATGTTCAACCTCTATCTTCTCCAGATGACAAAAAATTTTTCACATGTCTTCTGAATAAAATCTCTTAATTTTTTTATTGCTGTATTAGTTTTTGCTGAATATCCCTATTTTTTTCATTTATCTCTTTCTGTACTTATTAAATTTTACAATTTATTTTATATTCTTCTGCATGTTTGGTATAGATTCTTCTTTTATTTCTAATTTTTCTGGAAACTTAATATAGCTTATTCGTTTAATTTTTTTTATTTTGTTCATTTTATACTTGTTTCAAGTGTCTAAATTTCCATCTTGTCTGGCTTCTCTTTCTGTTCTATTTGCCCTTTTTGCATGTTTTCAGATATTTGGCGAAATACATCTTCCCAGTTTTTGATCATGCCTTCCAATATGGTTTGGTTTTCAATATTTATTTCCTCTCTTATATGTCATCATTTCTTGCTTACTTTCTTTATTTTCTTTTATCATTTTCTCTATGTTTTCCATATTTTTCTCTGTGTTTTCATTTATCTTTTTCTCCATTGTTTGCTAACTTTCTTTATTTTTTTATTATTCTTTTTCTGTTTTTATTATTTTTCTCTGTATTTTCATTTATTTATTTCTCCACTGATTGCTGATTTTTTTATTTGCTTTTAACTTTTTCTCTATGTTTTTACTAATTTTCTCTGTATTTTCTCTATTTTTCTCTCCATTGCCTGCTGATTTTCTTTATTTTTTATCATTTTTTCTGTTTTCATAATTTCTTCTCTTCATTACTTGCTGGCTTTTTTCCACACTACTTCCATTATTTTCATATACATTTCCATATTAAACCCAAAATTTGGATTATCTATTTCTTTGTGTTTTGTTGTGTTTTGTTGGCTATTATTATGTGCTTCTTCTAGTACATTTGATTCATTTTCTGTTATCTCTTTCTCCATTTATTCTGATTGTCTTTTTTTCTTAATTCAAGATCTTGTTAACATTAACTATATTAACTGATTATTAATATGATTATTTCTATAATGTTATTATTTTCATTAAATAATATACAAGCCTCACTATCATAATCCAAACTTATCAACTTCCTACTATATCCATGCTCTTTTCCACATTTATACATTCTCTCTTTTTAAATCTTATGTTTCTACCTATCCACAAACTAATCTTCTTTATTATGCTTAATTAATTTATTATTATTATTATTATTATTATTATTATTATTATTATTATTATTATTATTATTATTATTATTATTATTATTATTATTATTATTATTATTATTATTATTATTATTATTATTATTATTATTATTATTATTATTATTATTATTATTATTATTATTATTATTATTATTATTATTATTATTATTATTATTATTATTATTATTATTATTATTATTATTATTATTATGTTTCAAAAGGCCTTTATTGTCTCAAAAGAATACAGTAATGGTTACATAGATTATGTGCTACAAGTTTTCCAGTTACAACCAGGTTACAATTGTTATTACAATAATCAAGATAACGTCTTTATAATATGTTGTCTTAATTGAATGTTACAGATTTGTTCATTATAAAATAAAGTGTTCAGAATATTATAGACAGTTGCATTTCAATAGTTATTAGGTGCACAGATGTTACTGAAGCTATTACTGGATAGGGATGGGCTCTGTTCTTTTGCTTTATTTCCTGTTTTATTATTTATTTATTTTTGTTTTTCCCTTGTTGGTACTCCATATTACTTAGTCATTATTTCCTTGATTATGTTACAACCTTGCTCTGTGTTTAAGCAGAGACCAGGTAGCTGCATAGATGTCTGGACTTGTTATCAATTTATCCCGGATTTGTATTTGCCGTAACTTGTGTTCAAAAGTAGATGGATGTCGCCTTGTGTTATTTCCCATTAGGAACGTACATCTTGTGCACCATAGTGAATATAGAACAAAAGTTGCTGCCCTAATCAGTGGTATTGTTTTACTTTGGAAAGCCATCATTACTTGTTCCATTGTGGTTTTATTTTTCCTATACGTGTTGCAAAGTATAATTCTTACTTGTTCCAGACCTTTGCAGTGATACAGTAAGTGCTGGACAGTTTCTTCATTCTGATGGCATAAGCCGCATAAAGGATCCATGTCTCTATGTAGTCTTCTATGTTCCAGAAAGTATGTGGTTGGGAGGGCATCTAAGTTTATTTTAAGGATAAAATTGAAAAATTTTGGTTCTAACTCCCATTTCTTGTATTTTTTAATTAATACTTTATTGTTTATTTTTAATAGTGGTAATATTTGATTGTTGGTGGTATGGTTCTGCATTAGTTCATAGATTTCTCAATATTTATATTTTTCTGTCCATTGGTTGGGGATTTTTCCTATTGCATTGCAGTGGTATATTGCCGATTGAATGAGTGAGTCTTTTGGGGGTGGTCGATCAGTAGGTGTTATTTTAATTAGATGTTTTAATTTTGTAAATTGATTAATTAAGGCAATTGTTGTATTTTTTTGTTTTTGCATGTGGAAAATGTTGAGGCTGTGTAGGCCAAGGCCATTTTTTATTAGTGGTCGGCTAAGATTTTTAATTGATATGGCCACTGTTTTCCTTGCCCACATAAGTTTACAGCATATGGAGTTAATTTTCCGGATGAAACCTTTAGAAAAAACAATTACTGGCATGTAGTATGTTATTCTAGTCATGATTAGCCTGTTGATTAGTTGTGTCTTTGCATATATTGATAGATATGCTTTAGACAATGAATTTGCTATTTTTTCAACATCTTCTTTGAGTTTGTTTGTATGTGACAGTGCATTCTTGTGGTGCCCATATAAAATGGAAAACGCAGAAAGAGATTTGGTTTTCCCTGAAATACGGACTCACATGGTTTGCCTGAGAATATATGCCAAGATGCAGATTTTGCTGGATTTATCTTCAGTCCATAATTGGCTGAATATTCTTCCACTATCTTGTTCAACTGCAGTATCTGCTTTTTAGAAGTTAGAAACACCATGACATCATCCATATATGCCAAACATGCTATTATTATTATTATTATTATTATTATTATTATTATTATTATTATTATTATTATTATTATTATTATTATTATTATTATTATTATTATTATTATTATTATTATTATTATTATTATTAATTATTATTATTATTATTATTATTATTATTATTATTATTATTATTATTATTATTATTATGTTTCAAAGAATTTTATTAAACAAATGTTACATAGATTCTTTACAACAGACAATTGCATTCTGTTACATAGGCAATCATAGGACTTTGGAATAAGTTCTACATTTTAAAATCAATTGTATTTTACATTTTAAATAATTTATTTGATGGTTATTCTGTTATAGGTTTGGTGGCTGTCTTATGAGTGACCATGTTGCTGCTGCAATGTCTGGAGCGCTAATTTTGTAATCCCGCTCTTTTATTTGTTGAAGTTTTTTTGTAAATGTTGCTGGATGTCTTCTTGTATTGTTACCAAATGTAAATGAGCATCTGTGCACCAGTATGCATATAGTAAAAAAGTTATTGCTTGTATTATTATTATTATTATTATTATTATTATTATTATTATTATTATTATTATTATTATTATTATTATTATTATTATTATTATTATTATTATTATTATTATTATTATTATTATTATTATTATTATTATTATTATTATTATTATTATTATTATTATTATTATTATTATTATTATTATTATTATTATTATTATTATTATTATGTTTTAAAGGTAACTTTATTCAAAAAGAAGTGGTTACATTGGTTGTTGATTCAACATAGTGTTATACATAGGTTTACACAGTTATTACATTACAGTCTGTATGTTTGATTAGAGTCTCTTTGCACTTAAAAATTGTCTTTTTAGAACTTAGATAGTGGCTTTCACAATGTTTTAGATTTTTCAACACTTTATGAAATATTTATTGTCCAAGTTTATGTACAATATAAATCAATGATCATGGTTTCAGTAATTTTTCAATGTTCTTGCAACACTGAATTTCATGTTTGCCTCTGTCCTTTTCTATTATATCCTTTATAATAAAGTGGCCTGAATTTTAAAAAGAGACCATGTTGCTGCAAAGATATCAGGTGGTGCAATGATACTGTCTCTTTCTTTTATTTTTTGCAATTTGTTCTTATAGGTGTTAGGGTGCCTTCTTGTGTTGTTGCCCAGTGTGAAAGTGCATCTGGTACACCATAATGCATATAGGCTGAAAGTGGCTGCCCTAATGGTGGGTATTCCATTATTTTTGAATGTTTGTAGAATCTCATCTATTGTTGTTCCATTTTTCCTATATCCGCCAACCATCATCTGTCTTACTTTTTCAAGTCCTGAACAATTATGTATGAAATGGTCCTGTGTTTCCTCATCCCTGTGACACAGCATACACAAGGGATCTATATTTATATAGAATCTTCTGTATCTAATAAAATGACTTGTAGGTAGTGCTTTCAAATTGACTTTAATTATGAAATCGTAAAATTTTGGTTCCAGGTACCATTTCCTAAATTTTTTAAGTAATTGGCTGTTATCAATTCCCAATACAGATATTTGGTTATTCTCAGATTGTTTTTGTGTTAGGAAATCATGTATTTGCCAATAAGTATATTTTATTGGACTTTTCAGCGTTACTTTGTTTTTGATGCTCTCAATGCTTTCAAGCAACGTAAAGATATAATTGTTTGTGGGTGGTGGACGATCTGTGGGTATGATCTCCAGTATTGGTTCAATATCTGGAAATCTTTTGACTATGGCTATTAGCAGATTTATTGTTTTTTGTGTCTGAAACACTGATATTGAGTGAAGTCCCAGACCATTCCATTTTGTTGGTTGGTTGAGTTGCTTTATTGAAATGGCAACTACTTTCCTGTTCCATAGTAGTTTGCTACAAAATGAATTAATTGAGGCTGTAAATGGTTTTGTGAAACTAATTATTGGTAAATAGTAGCTTATTTTTGACATTATGAGTTGATTGAATAATGATATTTTTGCGTATATTGATAGATATGATCTGGATAATGATTCTGTGATTCTTTCTGCATCCACTTTGAGTTTGTTTTGTATTGTTGTTCTCATTTGATTCATTCCCTGATAAAATGGAAAACCTAGAAAACTGCTGGGCTTTCTTTGATAAATTTGTTTGTTTACTTTCCCTGTAAAAATTGTCCAAGCAGCTGACTTATTGATATTGATTTTAAGTTTGAATTTTTTTGTATATTCTTCTATGATGTTTTGTAGTGCGTGTAGTTGCTTTTTTGATGCTAAGAATATTGTGATATCGTCCATATAAGCTATACAAGGAATGTATCTTTTTGTATTTGGTATTAACACTCCCTGTATTTTTTTTTTCAATTTCTTCCAATAAGGGGTTTATGTAGAATGTGAACAGTAGTGTACTCAGTGGTGACCCTTGTGATATTGATTGAGTGGGATAGAATGATGATGATGTTCTTCCATTAAGTGTGATATGTACTTCTCTGTTTAAAAGTAGGTTGGCTATTGCATATAATATTGATCGTGGTATTTGTGTTTCCTTTAGTTGGTTTAGTAAGATTTTTATTGGTACTGAGTCGAAAGCACTATTATTATTATTATTATTATTATTATTATTATTATTATTATTATTATTATTATTATTATTATTATTATTATTATTATTATTATTATTATTATTATTATTATTATTATTATTATTATTATTATTATTATTATTATTATTATTATTATTATTATTATTATTATTATTATTATTATTATTATTATTATTATTATTATTATTATTATTATTATTATTATTATTATTATTATTATTATTATTATTATTATTTAATCACTGTTATATGTATAATTTGAATCAATCTGAGGTCTTACTACACACTATCTATTTACTTTAAATTAATTATCATACTGACTCTTATACTTTAACTCAGACCATTCACTGATTCAACTATTATATATCTCAATATTTTTTTTCAGCATGTACTCTTTATATTTATATTTTATCAAGTTACACATTTGTCAGCTATTTATTGCAGTGGAAACCCTCTACTAGTATTGATGATCTGGAAAAATGTATCTAGACTAATTGTTCATATATCAGTACACAAAGAGACAGCTTCTGGTGTGTCTATATATTATTCTACAATAATGTATATTTTGACAGTGTGCCTAAAATTTAATAACATCGAATTTGATGATGATGACCAAAGTTTCTGCTCCCTGTACAAATATTTATATATAGTACTCTGGTTATATGTCTTGATCACCATACAGCAAATTCTATCTCAGAAGGTGACATTTAACATTCATTCATAAGCAGTTTATTAGAATATACAGATTTTAAACTTAATTATCTATTTTCAAAACACCATTTTTTTCTTTAAAAAGGCCCTATACAAATATTTTACTCTCTAGAATCATCATCATAGTTAATTTGATAACAATCATGCTTTTTTCAGCTCATAACATTAGTGCCTAACTTAATAAAGAATCAATGAGTATGCATTAGAGATGAGATTACTGATAATATGATGCACAACTACCAAATAAGTAAATAAAAATATTAACAATTTACTTAGATTCTCTTAATTGATTTCATAAAAAAAAATAACTAAGAAATTTACTGAGCATTATAAAAACTAAAGGTGCTTGTATTATAGATAAAGACGCAGTAGGATGGCATCATTTTCACACTAAAACTATAAAATATGAACATTCACGGGCTGTTGATTTTAATAATTTTTCTGTGCTTTTTTGTAATGCGAAAATAAAAACAAAACAAAATCGTCTTTTTTAAATATTATTTTTTAATAACATATACAATTTAAATGATAATAATAAATGTAAAATAAAATCAACAAATTACAATTTGATTCGTGTTTTTTATATTGTATACTTTTTAAATTGTGTTACGGCTTTTTTTTATTAATTTTCTATCGGATATTTTTTTACTTGTGTTACGGCTTTTTTTTTATCAATTTTCTATCGGTTATTTTTTTACTTGTGTTACGGCTTTTTTTTTATCAATTTTCTATCGGTTATTTTTTTATTTGTATTACGACTTTTTTTGTTGTTGTTTAACTAAAAAATTATAATTGTAATAAAAGTAAAAGTTGTTACGGTTAGATTTAGGGTTAGTTTAGGCTTAGGGTTAGTTTTAGGGTTAGGTTTAGGGTTAGTTTTAGGGTTAGTTTTAGGATTAGTTTAGGGTTAGGTTTAGGGTTAGTTTTAGGGTTAGTGTTCTCTTTGTTTGTAATGCTAAAATAAAAAAATTCAAAATCGTAAGTGTACTCGGACAGAAGAAAGAAACTCAAACTTTTTTAAACAACAAACAAATGTCTTCTTTACTTATTAAACATGTTTATAATATTTGCTTTTTATTAAATTTACAAAAAAAACTGGACTTTTCTTACTGGATATTTTTTTCGTACCGCTCTTTTTTACTTCAAAAATATACAGACATTACAATCTTCTTTGTCTCGTGAATGTTACTAACTGTACATTACTTGACACATTACCTAATTGCAACTCAATAAAAAACATAGATATTTAACATTTACCCAAATAAAAATTCAATACAGTATGTTGTAAAAAGTCTTATAATTATTGTTTTAAAACATCTGAACATTTCAATAGTTTAAAATATAAAAAAATCCAATGAAAACAACATTTCAATACAAGCCGTAATTATTTTATAAATTGTGCGAATTCATAAAATATAATTGCTGCTTAGCTACATACATGCTGTACTGTGACATGACATAGCGTCCTGCATTCTGTAGCACAACAAAAAAGTTGTATTGTAGAAAACACGGGTTTGAATGTGTTGGCCACAGAAACAGCATTTTAATGTGTTTTGGCATGAAAACCGCACCATAGAATGGCATCTTTAACTATAAGATGAGTACCAAACTAAATTATAAATATGTATATATATATATATTATAATGGTCAAGGTGGATAGTGTTGGAGTCTTACCATATCTGCCATACAAGGGCACCACCAGGCCATTTAAACCTGGTAAATTTATATAGTAGGCAGATATGCACTATTAAAGATCCAATTTTATTTTATATTGACCGTTAGCTCATGCCACTAGCTCAGGGAGACACAGAGATTTATAATATATAAATTCTTATTTTAAATATATTTTCAATATTAAAAAAATAAAAGAAGCCACTTCCAGTAATAATACACACTATCATTTATTAAACATATAAAATTTAGAATTATTATTTTAGTCTAACTTTTACTTTCCAAAGGTTCGCAGTTTAACTAATTTCAATCTATCTGATATATTGATGTATTCAATGCAGCATGAATACAACATCACAATACCATACTGTCAGGAATGCTCATCTGAACAGCATGGTTATAAAGAAAAAATTGTCTCTTGTCCAGTACATTCCTTGTTACATCTGTCTGGGAAGAAGAACATTAAAATAAATAAATAGAAAACTCCATAGGAAGGATTGCAGTCCTTTTTGCCAACTTACCATCCCATTCCATAGGCTAAAAGAGTGATCAAAGGAGAAAGGAATATGTCTTCTTCTAATGGTCAATAAGAATGGGATTACTTTTCCCAAGTGTGGTATAAAAGTGATCCTGCATGTAGCGGATCTTCATGCTACATTTACTAATTACACCAATACATCCAACTTAACTGCAAAACAAATAATCTAAGATTTACCCTTCCTTAAACTAACATAACTGTATGAATCTAAGCAGCAATTCATGCCCAACTTAAATTTAACATGATTTAATTAAAAGTTTTAGCTTATGTAAAAAATAAAAAATAAATAAACAAAGAATGGAAAAATTAAATTAATGAAAATGATTTTTAAAAAAAACATTCAATAAAAATAATTATTAATAATTTAATTTGGTCAGATAGGAATTCATATTTAAATACTGGAATAGTTTTATAGTTAAAGTTTATTAGAGTTCATAAAATTCTTACAGTTTTAAAAAGGAAAAGTCCATACTTTCTAGTTGCTTGTATTTGGATTCAGTATTAATTCCCATGACATCCTGAGGAGACCATCATGCTATTGGATGTTCTATTTGTATTTATCCAGAGGTCCTTTACTGTAGTGGGTATGGTTGTTTGCAGGATTTTATTGCAGGGTTTTGGTGTTCTGGGGTCAAGAATATAGGAAAATGATATTTCTTTTTTTTTAGAAAACTGAAGGGATTGAAAGTGTGTCTTTTCAATCTCTTCTCCTTCAACTCTCCCTGCACTAACACATATAACACACATACTAAATTATTTCCATTCTTTTCCTTTTTATATTAAAATTTTGGATTGACTGGACATGATGTCATGATGATCATCATCCTTTTGCTGTGGTCCATTTCCTGAGGGATTTTTTATTGGCTATTCTGTTTTTATTGTTTTTGTCTCCTATCTGACTTTTAATTATAAATTTTGAGATGCCCAAGGGCTAGTTTACTTAAGACTAATTAAAAATAATCATTTTCATTTTTTAGCCTTTTACACAATAGTATTAATTAAATTTGTACGTTTTTAAAGATATATTTTTATCTTTAAATCTTTTAAGTTTTTGTTGAAAATTTAGTTTTAAAATACTTTTTTTTATAAAGTTTTCTTTTAATAATTTTTCATCTGTGCGATTATATATATATGAGTTTAGATGACTTTCAATTTTTAATTTTTTAAAAACTTAAAAAAAGAAATTTTTATTTGTGAACTTTTATTTTTAATTTGGATTTTAATTATTATAATAATGTAACAGCATGTGTGTCCATTACAATATATATATATATGTTAGAAATATATGCACATCTTATATTATAGTATCTTAAAAATATTCGTTAATGAAACAATGTAAATAATATACATTCAAAGAACAATAAAAAATTTAAAACTATTAAAATGCTAATTCTCAACTTTTTACAAATTATATAACTATTTTATAAAGCCTTCCACATAAATGTATGAATCAATTAATGCTTATTGTGGATTGGTTCAAAAGAATTTAATAAACTTACCACTGAAGGACTATTTCTAATTTTAATTCTTACACTGAGTGTTGGGTAATTTTAGGGTGAGTGTTCCAAGTTTTCACTTCATTTGATGCTTGATTATACAGGTAGGATAAAATCAGGTGATTGGAAAATAGCACAATAGGCAATAAGTTACATTTAACTAGATACCTTGTCTCTGGGTTTTTTGGTGATTATCTGAAGTTTGCAAGATTATATTGCAAAATCTGGAATGTACATTTTGAGTGCACTTAGCAATTCAATTTGTTCTATTCTCTTCAACTAAATTGGAAATTTTAGTTGCTTGGTTATGTATAAATATTGAGAAATACTATAACAGCTACAACAGCAATTTGAAACAAGCTAGAATGTTCTGCAGCTACATTGATTTTTTTTATAATTTATAATCTGCTGCAGATATTCACTTTGTGCTCTCCAGTAATGTTGAAATCTGCCTGTTTCTCTTTTTTTAATAAACTTTTGTTAAGCCTGGACAAGTTTACATGTATTTATTCTTATATTTAAACATAGATTATAACTTTCTCTTTCTTACTCCCTTTAATTACACTTAATTGCAGTTCTGATTAAATTTATTTATAATCTAACATTATCAATACAATTTAATTAGCTAGTTTTTTTAAAAAATAATAATAATAACAATTTGTAACTTTGATTAAATTATTAATCAAGGCCATAAAATATATAATTTTAATTTTTAACTCAGCCTATTAGAAGTACTACAAATATATAAAGTTTTTCAATTTGGCCAATCTCCAAAAATAAAAATAACTACAAATTTAACTTATACATAAATCTAATTAATGTACACATGCAGATGTTTAGGTCAATTGAGAGAATCTTTATTATTATTTTTTAAAATTTTATTCCCTACTATTCAGTTTTATCTGCAAATGTTTAACAATTTGAGTTCATTTTATTGAAGCAGCTTATAATATAAACATGACTAGAGTTGGCCAATCTCCATAATACTACAGTACATTTAAATTTATTTCATCACACATTTCTAAAACATATAAGCAAAAGCATCTGAAAAAAAAACAATTCCATAATGCTCAACTCATGCTCAACTAGCACAATCTCTTACATATGTTTTTTTATTTGTTCTGCATATATATTGAACTTTCTGGACTCACAGTTTTGATACCAACACTTCATAAATGTGTTAATAATTATTATCATACAGTTATCATACTAAATATTATATCTAGCACAGATAAAAAATTTAAATCTCAGTTACAAAATAATATGCTCTACATTGCCAGTCAAAAACTTTCACTGCAGTTTTCTCATAACTGGTTTCTATCCAATTTTCAATATTTTATAATGGAGTCACTTTATCCACTATAGTTCTAAGGTTGCTAATAGATAATGTAAATTAGTGGGTAATATCTTGTTTTATTTACCATAATTAGCTTGCTATTGTTGTATCCATGCATTAAATATGAGTGTCAAATATAATTAACAGCATTTTTAATTCTAAATCCTTGATAAATAGTATGCATGTAAGTTTCTTCATATTTCATCACAAACAAATATTTCTTTATGAAAATATAAAAGAAAAATGAGTTCTGGTAACTAATCGTAAAATTAATTTTTAAAAAATGAAAAAGAAAGTGAAACAGTTTTATAAAAGTTATCAACTCCACAATAAAATTTTTATCTAAATTTTCTTTATAAAAAAGTGTGGAATTTCAGAATAAATTTTTATTACTTAAAAGTCTAATATTTTTCTTATTCTCTCTGCTTTTCGTTTTCTATTTTCAATTATGATTGATCATTATCTATTTTTCCCTGTTTTTCAAAAAGCAAGCATTGATAATGGTTGTGATAGAGGGAAATAATTAAGTTGCTTTTTGATAAACAGCTTATAGAGTTGAAGAGAAGCAATTAAGTTTGATAATCCATAAAAGGCTATTTCTGTAAATTCAGGTCAGAGTACATTTTTGCAAAGAATAATTCAGAAGCAAAATACATTTGTGTGGGCAGAAATCATGAACTAGCAGATTTTTTTACTGTGAAGACCATTTGGACTGTGTATATATAAATTAAAAGTTACAGCATTATAAAGAGTTTGTTATTATTCAAATTCACAATAGTTTCATAAATATATGAGTTAAATTTTATAAAAATGCTTTGTTAGAAAATATCTTGTGGTTCATCTCTGTTTATTTGGCACACCATGGAGGAAGAAATGATGTTGTCCAGCCTGTACATAGAAGAAATGATCTAGCATGAAAAAAAATTAATTGCTCAATCCCAGTTCTATCATATATAAATATGTAAATGTGCCTTACACAAGTGAAAAGAAAAGATGTAGTGAAACCTAATAATGACCAGGCACACTATGAGATATTTACAGATCAATAAAGGGACCAATCATGGAAAAATACTACAATCCATTTTATTAGCTTACAAAATCAATAAGTATTAAAGAACCACATGGATAAATTTAGTTATAATCCCTTCAACTGCATAGGATTAATCAATGGACTAAGAACTCATATAAAACTCTGAAATGGGAAATTTAAAAAAAAAATAATCTGAGGATTATTATAGTTGGTTGATCAAAATACAGATTTTATACAACTACCGTCTTATCAGCAAAAGACAAACAACAATTAAATGAATAACTATTTATATTATTATTATATTATATAAATTGTGTATAAATATATTTTATCTTTCCTTAGTTGGTTAATCATTAACCCATATCATTTTTTCTTTATATTAACTCCTCTACTTTAAATATTATATATGTATGTCTGCTTTAGAGTAAAGTGTATATTTATAGTATATATATTTTTATGTATGCATTATCTAATTTCAAATTGAAAAATTCGATATGTGTATGATTAATTATCTTTATTCACATATATAATTCAACCTTGATAGGGTATCTGGGGTAATAATATATATATATGAAAATAAAGTTACCGTTAACACTAACTGAAATAATTATACAAATATCTAAACCATTATATGTGAAGTGATGTGATGTGATGTATTATGGCTTCTCCTTAAACGAAGTCAATAATATCTCAGCAATTATGCCCAGATAAACCTGTTAGCCACTTTATTTTACATTCCCCACTCTAAATTTACCCATAATCTGCTCTATCACATTTCCACAACATAATCTTTGTCCACTCTATAACCTTTATATCTAAATCCCCCTTATCTTTTTCCAAACCCAGCATAAAAACCAATAATTCACTTTCTGTATAATCACTCTTTTCATATTTATTTTTCCACAACTTTATTACATGTACCCTTTCTGTTTTCAAAAATTTACATTCAATTAACAAATGCCTAATATTTTCAATTCCTTCCTTACATAATTTAAAAAATAAATCACCCATATTTTTCCATTTACATGTATATTCTTTTGTAGCTAAAGATCCTGTTCGAGCCTTAAACAATAAACTACTTTCCTTACTATTATCATATATTAACTCACACCTAATATTATGTTTATTTCTATATATATTTAAACTCTTTTTACTCTCCATACTATTTCTCCATCTTTCTAACTTTCTAGTCTTTATTAATAAATTTATTCTTTTATCCCATTCCTTACTACTATAACACACAATAATCCTCTTAACACAATCATCCCATCTTTTGTACAAATATACTGATATAAATTCTTTATCCAAATCTTTTGCATACCGCATTACCTTTCTCACCCTTCTTGTTACCTGCCCTTTACTCATAACCCAATTAAATACTATTTTAGCTATTCTTTTATTATCCATAAACTGCAATCTACCAAACATTTTCATTTTACTTTTTGCATCTCTCATATGAAAACTTGACCATCCCATTTTTCCTTGAATTGCCTCTCTTGCTGTCCATACTTCTGCATCCAATGCATGTCTTCCTACTTCCCTTTGAGCTTTTTCTAAATAATCTAATATCTTTTTACTAACATATAATGCATCATTACTATATGTTAACCCTGCTACTGCAACTCCTTTCCATATAATTCTAGCTACATCATATTTATTATATGAAAATACTGTTAATTTCTTTATCAATCCCTTTCTTTTCTTTGCTTCATTTATCAATTTTTTCTCCCATTCATCCAAATAATTTTTCTGATTACTTAAAATAATTCCCAAATAACTATATCTATTCACCACACTTAACTTAATATCTCCCAATGAAAATTCTACATCTTCTCTTTCCTCAGTATTAACCATCATTATATTTGATTTTTCTTCACTAACCCACCCTTGCACATGTCCTCAACATAACTTCCATATCTTCTCTTTTTTCTGCACACAAAAATATATCATCTGCAAAAAAAAGACCTGACAAAATATATACTCCCTTACTACCTATTAACGGTATCTCTCTTCCTAATCTTTCTATTGCTCTTTCCATTTCACTCAAATACAACACAAACAAAATAGGTGACATAGGGCATCCTTGCCTTAATCCCACACCATTTTTAACTTTAATTGATTCTATATTCTCTAATTGATATAAATAATAATTATTTTCAAATATTCAGTAACGCCCTCTGTTTAAAAGTCTATATTTCAATAATAGCGAAGCATTTCAAAATGATACCCATTTTGATATCATTTTGAGATTCGCTATTATTGAGATATAGATTTTTAAACAGAGGGCGTTACTGGATATTTGTAATTGTATAATGGTTTAGATGTTTATATATATATATATATATTGTATGAGTATTTGTCTCGTTTTAAAAAAAGAGAATAATGTAATTAATCATTATCTAGTGATACAGATACCTTGTCAAGGGCTGTAACAACAATTGTTTGAAAAAATGTAAAAATAACTTGCAGGTTACTACCGGAATAAAATTATATATATATGCTTTATTCACTTTCATTTGTACATTTCATTAAGTTAACTGAGGAGTGCAACATTGCTAATGAATTTCATGAATCCCCAAGCTATGATTTAGTGCTAACAGTATTTCTACAAAAGAGTATAAGTTCAAGCTATACGGCATCATTCTGGGTCTTTAATAACATAACTAGCCACAAGCAATAAATATTCTAGCCACCTTAGATATTATGGATTATATTACTGTCGTGACATTAATATTATCAGCAATAGCTTTTAAACTGATAATGTCCTTCATTATGCTCATCATAATTTACAATTGGATCAGTAAGTCATTACTTGGTTACTTGGAGCCAATTACATTTGTGACCAAGTGTGGCCTGATCATAGTAGTCTAATAGGAGTTGAGTTATGCCATATATATTCTTACTGTGCTTATCTATAAATGTATAATATTTTTCAATATTATATATATATGTATGTATATATATGCCACATACATTTGTTAACATATATATTCACATATCTATAACATAATTTAAGATTATCAATAAAAATAATTAAAACAAAAATAATGCAGTTATAACATTAGTGATGGAATAATCTGATTTAGTATGCTCTCACAGCCATTTTGAATTCTAATAACCACCCAAACCCCCTGCTGACACATCCAAGTGATAAATGACATCGATTAATCTACACGTAATTGTGATATGACCATTCATTACAAAATCGCAATTTACATCAATAATTAAAAAATTAAAACACAAATTTCATACAATTATGCTTGATCTAATCACATGATTAAAACATGCAAAGTCACAATTTACATCAGTAATTCTAAAATTAAAGTGCAATCATAACTATTTTTTATAAAATCACGATTTACATCAATAATTAAAAAATGAGAGTGCAAATTTTGACAATTATGCTTGATCATATGGCCAACAAGTTAAAAAGAGAAAAAACAAGTCAAGATAAATTATTGATAGTAATAATTAATTAACATTTATTAACCTTTAAACAACATAAACCCCATAGTTAAAGGACAGTTAGCATTTTAAGTATTTACATACAAGATCAATAAAATCTCTTTCGTTATTCAATCAGTTTTACACATTTGCTCTTTATATATACAATATTATCTTTTTCATAAATATTTTAATTAACAAGTGTTTTCTAGTTTAATTATTATTTCATATTTACTTTACCTTTTAGCAATCCTCTTTTGCCACCTCTACTTAAAATAACACCTATAATTAAACTTTACTTCTCTTTTGTTTTCCTGGAATCATTAAATATGGCTTCCTATTTTATACATTATTAAACTTAATAAATCCATATTTTTAACCAAATACAACAAGCACACATACAAAAAAATAATTGTTAATATATGACATAACCATATAAAATAAAGCAAATTAATTTTACAATTAATAAGATTTTTTGCTTACCAGAAAGTAGGACTGATGTTGCATGCTTGCTTTGCTCCACATAGTTAGAAAAAAAATGGAGATGACATGAGGTCCTTATGGACTCTTGAAATCATTATTTTTTTCACAAATATTTTAATATAACATATATTTTCTAGTTTAATTGTTATTTACATTTACTTTATCTTCAAGCAATCTACTTTTGCTGGTCTCTAATTAAAATAACACTTTTATAATTAAACTTTACTTTTTTTTTATTTTTCTGGAGCATTAAATATAACTTCATATCTTATACATTATAAAACTTAATAAATCCACATTTTAACCAAATACAACAACCACATGTACAAATAATGTAAAATTGATCATACCAAACTTATAATTTTGAAAAACTAAAAGTTTATTAAACTTAATAAATTCATATTTTTAACCAAATAGAACAAGCACATGTACAAAAAATAATTACAAATATATGACATAACCATATGAAATAAAGCATATTAATTTTACAATTAATAGAACATTTTTACCAAAAAGAAAGTCTGGTGTTGCATGCTTGCTTTGTTTTATGTAGTTAGAAAAAAGAAATGGAGATAAGTAAAAATAGCATTGTTTACATTTCATCTCTTGATGTGTATCAGATTTACACTTGATCATGTGGGGTTCTTACAGGCTCTTGAAATTAATACAAATCTATATCTGTTCACATGCAAGTGATTTTTACCATCAACAAATTATCATAGAAACATGTTTAAAGAAAATAATTACAGATTTTATTATTTCAAAATACAAGGTACTGAAGTAGTTTGAATTATCAAGGAGAATTTTGCTAGAGTAGATCCACATTGAGATATGTACACCAACAAATTAAATCCAAATGGGATGTAGTACATCCAGTGATGTGCCTATCATCTTTTTCAGTATTTTAGCTTTGACTCCAACTTATGGTCTCTTAATTGACTGGGTATGAGCACCCATCATCAGATTTATATAGTTTTGCTGTTGATTGATTGGTGAAATGTTGAAACCCCCTGTCATTGAGGTCTGCATAGGATGGTCACTTATCTGAGTGAATGACAGAGCCAGCCATGTATTCCTTTTCATTAATGGGAACCAACATATCTTTATTTTGATGTAGCACTGAAAAATAGTGATAATCTGAAATTTTTCTTAATCCAAACTCCCAGGATCCATCAATTCAGACTCTGTGGTTCTTTTTATTAATTAGGATTACTGTTTTATCCTTAATCATGGATGATCACCACTTAGCAGACTTCATCTATTATATTTATGTCATCCAGCAAACTTTTCTTCATCTATTTGAATAGGTTCTTGTTTTGTCCCTATCAACACTCCCCTTGCCTTAACAGATACAACTTGGTAACAGACTTCTTTACAAAAATTAAATCAGTTGACCACCATTGCTAAAGATTTGTGTGGTCATCTTCACCACTATTCTGGTTGGCAAATCCAGGATGAAGAAAAAAACCAGTTCCATAATTTTGCATAAGCTCAATTGACTTGCATCATGGCTGCTAGCATCCGTGTAGTGGAAAATTAATTTCCTGCATGAATAGAGCAAGTAGTATAGCACCTGGAGTGATGCATAGTGGGGACCCACTCACCCTTGTGTTTTATTTTACCATGCTGTCACCACACTTTGTGCCTAACTTCTTACTGTCTTCATCACTGAGAAAATCATGTTATTTTAAAAAATTAACTGCTTGGTTCTTGCTAGCGATATTAAAGTAAAACGATTTTAAAAACATGATATTTAAACGTCTTTTATAAAAAAGAAATTTGGCTATTCAAGACCAAAGATTTTGGATCAAAATTTGTCTTTTATAGACATTTTCAAATCCTATGATCACACATGAACAATGCTAAATTTTTTATTATCTTCAGTTAAATATTATCTGCATACTTTTGTCATAACAACATATGAGAAATGAAGCATACAGCTGTACCAATGCTAATTTTTTATTATCTCCATTTTTTATCAACTGCATCCTTTTGTTCTTAATGACCTGTGAGAAATGAAGCACACAGCTGTACTCATTTTGGTAAGAGAAAAATCTGATTATTAATTTTTTATTAATTGTAATATTAATATTCTTTACTTTAGACAATTATGTTTTTGACTAATATTAAAATAACATGCAATCTATTATTAATTGTACAATTAATATGCTTTGGCAGTTTGTTGATGTTAAAAGTCACTTGGATGTAAATATAGATTTATATCAATTTCAAGAGCCTGTAAGGATATCATGTGATGAAGTTTAGATCTGATGACCACATCAAGGGATGAAATATGAACAATGCTATTTTTACTTATCTTCATTTTTTTAACTACAAGAAACAATGCAAGCATGCGTTATCAGAGTTTCTTTCTTGTAAGAAAAAATCCTATTAATTGTACAGACTTATTAAGTTTAGTAATGTATAAGATAAAAAGCCATAATGTCTGCAAAAAAACAATACAATTAAAGTTTAATTGTAGAAGTGTTATTTTAAGTATAGATCAGCAAAAATATATTGCTAAAAGATAAAGTAAATGTGAAATGATAATTAAACTAGCATAATGTATGTTACATTAAAATATTTGTGAAAAAGATAACATTGTATATATAAAGAGCAAATGTGTAAACTGCTTAAATGAAATGATAATGAAGGAGATTTTAGTGATCCTGTGTCTTAATACTTAAAATGTTAATTGTCTTTTATATGGTTTATGTTATTTAAAGGTTAATAAATGTTAATTAATTATTACTATTGTCAATTTTTGACTTGTTTTTTCTTTCTTTTAACTTATTGGTATTCATATAAATTCATTTTAGAATAAGCATAATTGTATGAACTTTGCATTGTAATTTTTTAATTATTGGTGTAAATTGTGATTTTGTAATAAATATTCATGATTGCATAGTTTTATGAAATTGGTACTTTAATTTTAGAATTATTGATGAAAATTGTGATTTTGTAAGTTTTAGTCATATGATTAGATTAAGCATAATTGTATGAAATTTGTGTTTTAATTTGTTAATTATTGGTGCAAAGTGCGATTTTGTAACAAATAGTCATATCATGACCACATATAGATTAAACAATGTCATTTATCACTTAAATGTGTCTGCTGGGGTTTTGGTGCTTCGTAGAATTTAAAATGGCCATTAGCACATACTAAATCAGGGCCAAATTTTGCATATATTTATTCCCATTCCTCAAGAAAATAATGATAAAACTAATAGTTTTTTTTTTTTCAAATTTTATTTTTTAATTCTATCAGTCCTTGTTTCATTATTACACAATAACTTTTTTTCTTGAGCAAAAAGCCAACTTCAAATTTTTTTTTATTCATTAAAGTAATAATTTTTATTTAAACTTTAAAGATTCAACTTCTCTCACTCTTATTTGAAAGAATCTAGTGAAAATTTTGATCATGTTTGCTACATTTTATTTTTACAATTAAACCTTTATTCTGTATTATATTTTGATAATCTATATTATTTATTAAAAATATAAGTCTAACTGAAGGACATTCTAAAAGATAACATTTGAACTTTGCAAAATAAAATAATAAACTGAATACTAATAATGAGAATGAGTATTTTTGTATTGGATTGTGACTTTGTCTAGAAATAAAAATTATTGAATGATATAATTCTTATTTGAATTCCATTTCTGAAATGGAAGCAAATTTTAGTTGGGACATCATAAAAGAATTAAAATATGTTTTAAAATTTAAAATTTCACAAAAAAAGAAATTCATTAGTATTTATGAAAAAAAAATTTTTAAATCAATAAAAACAATTTCTGCTGTATTGGAACCATGATTTTTATTACTTATCTTTTTAAAAACAAACATTTTTAAATAAAATCTAATTATAATCATGTATTTTTTTTTTTTTGGTTTAAAATAAATATTTTACAAATATGTTGCACGAATAAGCTTAAATATATTAAAAATTACAAATTACTTTTGGAAATACTAAAACTAAAGCATGCTCAGAAAATCCTGAGGCCAAATAATCTCCCAATCAGTGTTGCTATCAGTTCCCTTGCTTTTTTGGCTTTCTTTTAGCTTGGAAATTTGCATGAGGTCCATATGAAATTAACAACAGATTTTTTTAAAACTAATAATTTTAGTTCCAATTTCTACCACATAAAAAAATGAAAACTGGCAAATTATATTATATAAGTGCCAACCAGTGAGAAAAAGCTGAAGTGGTGACAATAACCTAAATAATGTCCCAAAACATCTCAAATTAACGCCACAGTAGTGATTGGACAGAACAAATTTAAAAAAAACCTTAGGAACATTTTTAGGCTTTGTGGAATTGCCATAATCACTAGATTTATGTTTTGAAACCACTTCCAATGATATTTTAATTTATTTTACACAAATAGAAATAATGCATTCACCCATTAACCTAATTTAGTTTATTATGACTAAAAGATGATCCACAATTCAGAAATTGGGGGTTTTGCATAATGCTTATAAGGTACTGAAAAAAGTGATTACTGCCTACCAAAAGTAATATACAGTGTGTATGAAAAATTCACATTTTTCTAATGTATTGATTTTAATGTTTTTATTTTCTGCTTGTTTATTTTTTTGTCAGCATATAAGTGAAGTAGTAGATACTGAAATAGCAGATGTGGCAACTTTACTGTATATGAAATACAATGTCAAACAATTTTACTAACTTATTTTTAATTTACATTTAGCAGAGATAAACTTTTCTTTTAACTGCTTCTGTAAACTTGGGTAATCAATTCTGACTGGAAGGTAGCAAATAATTTGATTTTGACTTCTGACATTGTTTTCAATTAGCTTTAACTAAAGTTATATAAGGAAGTATTGATCTAATATTAATTTTATATTGACATAGAATCAAGTTGGTTTAAATTCAAATTTTAGAGTATTTCAATAATTTATATATTACTTTAATGAAAATAAAATAAAGCTTGTACATGATGGTAGTAAAAAATGTATGACACCATATACCCCCATCATAGAATACCAGTCACAAAATTTAGTCTGATGATTTATTGGGCACTACCATCTAATATATATTCTTGCTGGACATTTTATAGAGAAATTTAAAGTGAAATGAAAAGATTTTCACTGACAATTTCTGACTAAATGCAAGTTTTTATGCTTTGTTATAATATTAAACTTTATTTAAATATGAAATTAAACAACAGAATATTTCCATTTAACTGAAAAATGTTTTATTTAGTGATTATCATATTATACTAAAAATATTAAGTAAAAAATGTATTTATATACTACAAATAACCTCTATATTCAATGCACTTATTCTCAAATATTTTCGTCATTGTAGTTAATGATAAACCCATGTGCTACATTACAACATACTATGAAACATTAATAACAAATGAAATAATATACGTATTTGAAAAAAAGACAGTAAAATAATAAATCAAGAGATAGAGAACAATAAATGATGGAGTTTATATTGAATGCACACTGACTTTTTTTGTAATTTAATATATTTTCACACTGAATTTCCGAAGCTGTAGATAATAAATCTACAGAAAAAGAACTTTTGATCAATCCAGTAGAAAAAACATGCATTTTAAAAAATAAAAGGTTCTTAAAATTTATTATGTATTTTTTAATAATAAGATGATAAATGAATTTGTTTAAAATGGCAAGATACTGGCAGGTAGAATGGATGATGATAGAGTAATATGGTTTGGCTATGGACCCTTTTGCTACGTTATTTTACTGTCTTAAAAAAGACATCTCAATATTTATATTAAAATACATTGAACCATTAGCCATCAACTTTTTAATTTCAAATATTTATCATGTGATAAACACTCTTGAATACAAAGAATTCTTGTTAATTTTAAATTGAAAACTTTTTAATAAATAGGAAAATTTGTTACAAATATATAAATATTACAAAAAAATCTTAACTTCAGGATATAAATATTTCATATACATTCATAAATAAAAGCTTTGCAATCTTTTAAAGATACAGAAAAACTACTAAAGTTTAAATAATTAAACTGATGGAGATTGATTTATTATATTTTTAAAAGTACAGATTTGGTAAATAGTAATGCAGTTTTAAAATAAAAGCCTAAGAGATTTAAAACATTAAACAGTAAAATGATTTTATTCTAAAGATTGATTGTTCTATATTATTTAATTATTTAATTCCAAAGTAATGGAAAAAAAGAATATTAATAACAAAGAAGATATTCCTAGGGCTCGTATAGTTTTCTAACAATGAATTTACAATATTCAAATACATTTTCTCTCGTTTCACATAAAATGCTAATAAAAACCTTACTCATTGCGACATTTTTTTTTAAATAAGGTTTCAGAAACATCCAAAAGTATGCCAAAAGTAATTAAAATAATTAATAGTGTTATTATAATCTTGCTCTCTAGCTCGGATATTCCCCAAAAGATTGTCATAATTTTTCAGGATCAAATTGTTCTATTTATTCTACTCCAGAGCCATCTGTTGTAGGTCCTAATAATAAATGAGTACTGGACAGTAATGCTTCCAGTAAGTATGATTCAATAAAATATGCAGATTCTGGTCTTGTATCAAAGCGTTATAATTATACAAACAAATTGACCTGAGTTCGAAACCATATGATGTTTGAACTCTGTGACATTATATTAAATACTATAAAAATAATCCATAATCCATGTGGCTGCTAAATGGATGGATATATTTCATTTTCAATAGATAAAAACATGTTTAAAAGGTTAAAGGCACAACTATACAATATGTACTGACTACTTAAATTCATAATACATGCCTGCAATTTAGTAAATAGAGTGAATGCAGATGTTGAATGCAAGTTGGCAAAATCACGTGATAGTTTCTATGTGTAACTTAATAACCGAAGTTGCAAAAATATAAAAATGACAGCTACTATGCGATCTATTGAAAACCTTAGCGCGTTTGATCAGTCCCTTAAATATTATAAATGCAGAAAATACAATTTTTAACAGAATCACTGCAATCTAATGTTCTTCTTAAATCAAGACCAATAGACAGAAACCAATCTGAAAATTGCAAACAATATATAAATAATGAAGATAATATAAATGATAATCACTAAATTAATTAGCGACAATTATAAATTAACTACAACATTAAAATGTTTACTTTTTTATTACGTTATTGATTTTCTGCTTCATTGTACAGATTTATTTGTGATAAATAAAATTAGCTGTTTCTCACCTCTAGCATTATTGGCGGCTTCCCGTGTTGTGCTAATAAAGACATATTATAATAATAGTTAACGTAATATTTTTTCTCTGCTTGATGTGAAAGATTTTCTAATAAATTTTGTTAACAATTAAATAATCTGTTCATGATTTTGATTTATAATTGAAATAACAAATCAATAAAGCTACCTTAGGATAGATTTTTAGTTAAAAAAGTAATGCAATGTTGATTTCCAAATGAGTTTTAGAATAGCAGATAAAATTAGTTAATTAGAAAAAACATACTTTTTAATATTTTAATAGGAATATAAAGCTGTGATTAATTGAATGTTATATACATGTGTTGCGTGAGTGTATAAAGTAATAATCTTAAATTTCCAACAGGTCCCACTAGTGATGTCACATTCTTTAAGTTAACTAAGTGCTATTTAGAGATTTTTTTTTCTTTACAAATCAATTAAAAAAAAAGAATACTCAATTACTATTTGATATTAATAGTTGTCTATACTCTGACAGAGCTGTCACATGTGGGTGCGCAGATTGTGGAGAGCACAAAGGCACTTCATCACAGGGGCACCAAGACATTAAGATAATTAATAAAATTTATATATAACTGAAAATGTGTGTATTTTTCTATCAGTTCATATATCCCAAGTATAAATATTTTTTATTAAATATGAGAAGAATACTTTCTTACTTATTGTGACAATTGCCGGAGTCTCGAATTTCGAGACTTGCAATATACTATGTATATACTCTTATCATTATGCTAAACTGTAAACACTGATGCCATTTTATCATGATAATTAATAAAAGTTATATGTAAATGTTTAAATTTATGAATTACTTTATTGTTAACAATATGTTTTTATTGAGAATATCTTTTTATTTAAATATAAGATGAATACTTTTTATATAGACTTGTGATAATTGCTCAAACCTTGAAATATACTTCATATATACTCTATCATTGCCAAAACTGGCACAGGCTGATGCTTTTTTGTCATAATAAGTAATACAATTCTTATGTAAATAAAAATGTTTAGATTTCCCAAACACTTTTATTCAAATATCCTAATTTATATAAAAAGTAACACATTACTATTAATAATTTATTTAAAAATAAAATTTATTTTAAAAATATTACTTCATAATTATAGTAATTTTGCATGTGAGAAAATTATGTTTATCAAACATATTTTGCAGAGTTTATGTAAATCGGAACAGTTTAGCTTACATCTGTTCCTGGAATGTGAGATCCGTGGATCGATTCCAGTAAGTGGCTTATACTATGTTTGTTATTAATGATATTTTTTCTATCATTTTTTTTAATTATACTGTATTTTCACATACTTTAGTAAACAGCTTTTTTTACACAACAAAATATTTAATTCTTGTCAAGAGTTGTTAGCTGAAAGGTCAGCACAGCGCCTTGCAAGCAAGTAGTTGGTTGCAGACAGTTGTGGGTTCACCTCTCAGCAGATGCTATGACATAAGAAAAAAAAATATTTAATCCTTGTCAAGAGTTGTTAGCTTAGAGGTCAGCACAGCCGCCTTGCAAGCGAGTAGTTGGTTGCAGACGGTTGTGGGTTCACCTCTCAGCAGATGCTATGACATAAGGAAAAAAAATATTTAATTCTTAACAAATTGCATGATAATGATATTATTTAATGTAATTCTCTTATTATAATAAAATCCCTACATGATTGTGCTATTAATATAGTCTAAAAAATGTATCTAGTGGAATAAACCAAGTATTTGATTTTTATATATATAGCATAATCTATGAATAAACAAAAAAAAGTGCAAGGCATTTTAATGTTTTCTAAAAATGTATTGAATAAACAATCTAAATAAGAAAATTTGAAAACTGTTCCTGACTAAATCCTTAATTGACAAACTATATAATAAAATATAATATGATTTAGTTATTAATAAGTTTTATTAATAAGCTTTAAAAAATAAAATATAGAAGTGTAAATATTTTATTATTGAACTAAAAGAAGTGAAATTATTTTTATTAATAGAAAATGTAAACAAATTTTGTGTGAATTAAAAACGATGAAAGGATTTTGAAACAAAGAACTTTTTAACAAGAAGGTGTGGATGGAATGTAAGAGTTTTATCTGTTATGTTGTTTAAAATTGAACTATTTTGATAGTCCTAATAAAATATAAAAGTTATATGATCAATAAATAATGTAAATATAAAAATTTTGAATATCAGACTATATATATAATAAATTATATTTTTAATAGTGGAATAACACCACACAAAAAATTAAATAATAATGTAAATATTTTATCATTAAAGGCATATAATTTTGATAATAGAAAATGTGAATAAGTTTATGCATGGGAGATTTTCAATGGGTTTTCAGATAGACCAGGACTACATTTAATGAATTACTGACCTGCTGGTTAAAGTTGATCTAAATCAAAGTTCTCTTTGCTCCTTGCTAGGCAGAATGGAGTTTGAAGTGAAGCATTCCAAAGAAACATTCTGGATATACATAACATTTTTAATAATCAAGTAACATATATATTATTTAATTTTTTATATAATATCAGAGCTGTCCTTAGAAGAAGAGGGAATCAGTGAAATGTATGGGTTTGTCTGGTTGTGGTGGTAGTGCATTTTTTGTGGGGAGTGGCTGTAGTAGAATAATGACTAATCAGAGGTTTGATTGTTGTCTAAGGAGTAACTAGGTAGTGATGAAAATATCGGGTAGTACTGTTTTGTTTTCTCTGGTAAGGTGTGTCAGTTTATTGTAGAATGGAAAAGTGTGATATCTTGTGTTATCACCAAAGGTGTGCCAGAATGTGTATAGAGTGAGTGTGGCTTCACAGGCTATGAGTGCAAAGGCTCTGCAGAATGATGTATTGATTTCCTGAGGGGTAGTAGTGGGTCTTTGTAGGCTTTGAGCATATTATGTTGGATGGGGGTCTAATGCCAAGCAGTCATTAAACAATTATTGTTGAGTTTCTTGTTCTTGACAGCATAAGGTGCATAAGGAGTCTATGTTGATATACAATCACCTGAATCACAGAAAATATGAAGGGGTTAGGGCATGAAGATTGACTTTTTTGAGGAAATCGAAATATTTTGGCTAGGGGTCTTCAATTTTTTTGTTTAATCCCAAGAATTGGGATGGGGTTGTAATTAGGAAGTTCTGAATGAATTAAGTCATAGATGTACCAGTATGTGTAGTTGCTCACTGACTGAAGAGATATTTGGGTGGATATAGTTTTTAAAATGGCTGATGACAGTTGATAAGTAACTTTGTATGGAGAGTGGTGTATCTGTTGACAATGTTTGGATAAGGTATTCTATTGGGGAAATATGTGGTAATTATTAGATTTATGGTTTTTTTTATATAAAAATTGTTGATGGTGTGCAATACTAATCCATTGCTTATGGATGAGCAGCTCAAGTACCTTGCATGCATTGACACTGTTTGTCATAAAAGCTTGTTTTAGAATGATGAGATCTTATATATGAATGCTTTTGAAAATATTATAGGAATGTAGCAAGTTATTTGTGTAATGACTAATTGGTTGAACAATTGCTGTTTTGATTATATGCATAGGTATGTTTTTGATAGTGATGTGGTGACTCTTTCTGGCTCATCCTTTGACTTGTTTTGTATTTCGTTGTGCATTGCATTAATACCCAAGTAGAAGTAAAAGCCAAAGAAGTTTGTAGGTTTATCTTGATAAATATGTGTATAGGTTTATTATAATAGAGTAACCAGACTGTAATCTTGTTTAGATTCAAATTTAGTCTGTGGGGTGAATGTAAATCCTTGAAAGATTTTTGGGTTGGTTAGTACGTGTTTTTTGGATAGGATGAATATAGTAATGTCATCCAAATATGCAATGCTTGTTTTATGCTGTGAGGTATTTTGTATCTGGATGCCTGTGAAAAGCTTGCTATATAAGTGGATTCATATAAATGTGAAAGGTAGAGAGCTGAGAGGCAAATGGTTTGAAATGATTGTGCAGAGATGAATTAAGGAGAACTTTTGCCACTGAGAGTAGTGTAAACATCATGGTTTAGCAGCAAGCTGGTTGATACATAGAGGAGGATAGGTGGAATGATGGTATTGGCTATCATGTTTATTAGCACACTGAGTCAAATGCTGTTTCAATGTTGATTTGAACTGTGATTGTCACATACTTTTTATGGTCCCATACTGACCTCAAGATTCCTTGAAGATGAGCACAACCTGTGCTGTAGGTGATTGCTTCCTTGAAAATTGAATGGGTTAGACAATGTGGAGCAAATAAAGTTCTAACTTATCTATAATGACTTTTATCAAGGATCTTGATGGATAGCAGACCTATAGTTATGGACTTCAAGTTGGAGAGAGTGGATACTGTAGCTGGATTCTTATTAAGGAGGACATTGTAATAGAGTATAATCCTTTAACACAGTGGAGTTTATGTGATAAGTAATTAGCAAGGTCACATGGGTATTGGAGCAGTGAAGTCATTTAGATGTGTGAAGGCAAATTTGGGGATTCCAGTTCGAGGGTAGTAGGCATTGGATGCAGTAGCAAAATTAATTGTGAATTCCATGTTATTGAATGGTGTAACTGTGTCTGGAGGTCCAAAGAGGTCAATACATGCATTAAATGGATAGCATGTTTATAGCTTCTGTGTGAAGTGCTTATATATAGGTTCTATCATGTTGTATCCAGCACAGGTGATGCCTTCATCCTGTAAAGCCATGGGTAACAATAATAGTGGGGAACATCCCAGAGTCCATAGGATATATCCTACAGTTTGGGTATGTTTTTGCTGAGAAAAAGTTTTCTCTTTTTTGTGGCTGAGTAGTATCCCATGCTTTGTTATATGCCTGTGTGAGTTTGTATATATGCTGGCCTATGGTATGTAGGTGGTTTGACATTGAAATTTGCCTATTTATTTATCATCCAAGCTATTAGTCTTATTAGCAATGAGGTTTTGTGGGCAATGTAACCTGCATTGAACAATAATATTTATACAAAAGTTAGGAATCTCTGTGTGGGCTGAGCTTTATATCTTTGATATTGTAAAGCATATTACATGTTTCTAAGAAGATGATTGTGGAGCAGACATAGGTAGCCCTTCCCTGTAAAGTTGTTGTTATTTGAACATTTATTACATTGATTGTCAAAATTTGTGCAGAGTGGTTAGAAAATGGTAAATGGTTTAGGTTTAGGCTGATCAGATGATTTAACATAAGTGAATAGATACAGAAATTAATCAGTAAAACATGATAGTTATTATGGAATGTAAGTTCATTATTTGGTAGAAAACCTTCAGCACTCATGAAGGGTAATGATATCTGGTGGAGCCATTTGGACTTGAAATGTTGGTATTTTATTTTAAAGTCATCTATTAGTCTACTTAGGTAGGGAGTTGATGCAAGAAGAGAGTTTATGATGAATATTATTCTTGAGATGATGACAGAATCTGGTGGTACATATGTAAATAAGAGGTTGAGCATATGCTGATGAAAAGTTGCAATTAATAAGTTTGAGTCAGTATAAAAGATTTTAAATGATGTAAATGGACAGCTTGAAAAGAAAGTAAACCAGTGTCCCCTGAGTGATGTGATGTGTTCTTAGAGAAGTAGAAGAAACCTCTTTTCAAGTACGCTGCAGAGTTGATCTGTAATCCACTGTAAATCTTTGTTTCTAAAAGTCATAAGATATTTGGCTGAGTGATGTTAATCCATTGTTTTAACTGGTTTATCTAGTTCATAAATGTTAAATGAGGTTATCTTCAGTTTAATAGTGGTTGTGATAGTGGGTTGGGTGCTGTGGTGTATATCATGTGATGCTTTTATGTATGTAGTATGGCTTGGTGTTCATATGTTATTAACTTGGGTATAAGTGAGGTCATCTGGGAAGCTAATGTGAAGTTATTTTTGGTTTTATCTCTAGTTTCTGATTCCTTCTTGGGTGATGTGGTCCTCTTCTGGTTTCTGTTGATGGTAATTCAATAGGTGGAAGGCATGAAATAAGTCCTTCCATGTGGAAATCTTAACTTTCTTGTTTGGTAGTGTTACTTATTTCATTGGTAGTGCTTTGATACAGTTCTGATGTCATGATATCAATGGCAGATGGAGTGTATTGTATATCAGTTAACATGTATCATTGATATATACCTATTTGTGTTTACTTATAGGGGTGGTGCTTGTATTACTCATATATACTGTAAATATATATATATATATATATATATATATATATATATATATATATATATATATATATATATATATATATATATATATATATATATATATATCTTAGTTCTGCTTTGTATGTCCATGAAAAAGATACAGGCCACACTATTGATTTTGATGAAGCTAAGGTTGTCTTCTTTAGAGAAATGAAATCAAAAGAAGAATTAAAGAGTCTTTATTATTGAAAATTTATTATTCTGAAGCAATTAACTTATTTAAGAGTTCTTTTAATATTAAGGGTGGATGGGAAGTGAATGGATTTGTGGGTAGTTTTTAATATTATATATATTGTGTAGTTTTTAATAGTTCTTTACACTTGAGAAGTCTGCTTGTAGCAGTGAAACCTTAGGTTGTGTTTTAATATTATTTTTATGCTGGTCTGGTTTAATTTTGGATTTGGGGTAGTTTTGATTTGATATATATACATATTGTAACAGGCACATATGACGTTACATTATTTTTTAGTATTAAACATGAAAAAAATAAAAGTTCACAATTAAAACTTCTTTTTTAAGAATTAAAAATTGAAAATTAAAATTCTATACTAAACTCATATATATATATTGCACAGATGAGAAATTAAAAAAAGAAACTTTATAAAAATAAAAAAAAATAAAAAGTATTTTAAAACTAAATTGTCAGTAAAGATTTAAAGATAAAAATATATCTAAGTTTGTACAAAACAAATTAATTAATGTTATTGAAAAAATGGAAATGATTATTTTAATTAGTCAAAGTGAACTAGCCCTTGGGCATTTAAATGTAAAAGCAATGGTCAGATACGAAACAATAGAAACTAATGGCCAATGAGGGAAATCCATCGGGAAATCGGACCTCAATGGAAGGATCATATCATCGATGACATAATGTCCATTGGATCCTAAAGTTACATATAAAAGAAAAAGTTTGGAAATAAAATTTTTAGTGAGTGAAGAAAGTTTAAGAGAAGATGGAGATGTGTTAAGTCAGAGAGTTGGAGGTGAAGGGATTGAAAGATGCACTTTCAATTCCTTTAGTTGTTATAAAAAAAAAAGAAAATGAAACATTGCTTTTCTTATATTGAGGACCACAGGATCATCGGGGGATTTAACACTGGATTCCAAATGGCAAGCAACTGTAAAGAATGAACATTTCTAAAACCATAAGCACATTATGAACTTAAATGAATATTAATTTGAAAACACTAAAACTCTAAAATATAAACTTTTTCCCAATATTTAATTTATAGAAATCGAATCCTATCTGACCAACTTAATTTATTAATAAGTAATTTAATTTGATGTATTTTTTTTTTTAAATCATTTCCATTTATTTTTTTTTTGTTCTTTTAAGTTTTTATTATGATTTCTGTTTTTGGTTAAACTAAATTATATAAATATTAAATTTAAGTCGGGCGTGAATGGCTATATAGATTTGTAAAGTTATATTAGGGGAGAGTAATCTTAGGTTATTTGTTCCATAGTTAAATTAGGTCAATGGATTGGATATATTGGTGCAATTAGTAGATGTAGTACGAGATTCACTACAGGCAGAATCGCTTTATAGCTGCACACTCCCGTTTTACCTATGGAAAGAATTATAAGACAGAGACCACAGTTCCTTTTTATGGAGTTTTTTTATTGCTCTTCTCATCAGATAGATGTAGTATTCCTATCTGTATGAGAGTCAATTTCTTTTCTTAACCTATATTTGTGCTGTCGTATTCATATTACAAATATGTTGATATATCAGATGGATTGACATTGGTTTAACTGCGAACTTTTGGCCTAAGGTTAAATAAGGGATAAAATATTTTCTTTCAAATGCAATCTATGTAATCTATTCATACTCGACACTCTAAATTGATTAAATTTAAGTTGGGTATAGATGCTTGCATGGATTCGTTGTCGGTTAATTATGTTTTTGTTTTCATATTTGATCAAAATATATAGACATTCAGTAAATAATGATACCTTATGGTGAGTATCTAAAATGTATTTATTCAGTTGTCTTTTAAGTTATTGGTGTCAATGTGGCATCTTATGATGAATGCCATTGGGTTTCTTATAAATTTCCCTCTGCATTTCCATCAATTACTTTATATTTTGATCGTTTATGTTTATTTTGGAATGTTTTTAACCGTGTAATCTATGTAACCAATCTATACTCAACATTTATAAAACAAACTTTTATAAATCCATCTGTGCGAACTTATAAAAATTAAAATGTAAATTAAAATCTAAAATCAAAGTTTTAAAATGTAGTTAAATGCTAAAGTAAACATACTAAAAGGATAATGCTAAATTTTATATATGTGCGTGTGTAAATAAATGTTTGTGGGTTAATTACTGTCAGTGGCTTATTTTATTCTTTTTTAAAAATATTCTTAGATAAGAATTTATAAAATATAAATCTCTGCTCTGTTCCACTGAGCTAGTGACAATGGGCTAATGGTCAAATTCAAAATATATAAAATAAAATTAAAAAAAAATTTTTTTTTTAACTTACATATCTGCCTACTATATAAATTGTCTAGGTTCTAAGTAGCCTAGTGGCATCCTCATAGTGCAGATACGTTAAGCTCTTTCTCCATACCATTATAATATATATATATATATACTGAACAATGATAATGATATGTGTAAGAGATTGTGATCTGGGCCAACTGATGAGTACTGGTTTAGCATAAAATATATATCTTATGTATCATAGATATTTTTCACATATCTTTAATCATATGTTTATGATTACTACCCTCCACAAGATGTTAAAAGCAGATAAAAACTATTTCCTACCTTGCATGACTGTGAAGTAGTAAACATTACAGTACAGAAATATTATTCATTGTTTTTATCATCATTGTTATTTTTATGATTATATAGTATTTGAAAATAATATGAACATATTTTTATATTCACTTAAGTTTGGTACCAATACATGCAATAATGCATTTATTATTACTACACTAATCAATTCATTCCATTATACTTGGCTGCCCAAAATATGACCTGATCACTGTTAAATAAACCTCATATTTGGAACTTCCAAAGAATGTTTTTGTGTAATTTTCTATTCACTGTTACATTTTCATGTACTCACATTAAATAAAAATAGAGATGAATAATCTCAAACAATTCTTCATAGTATTTGATCAATGTTAAACTATATATATCTCTCATTTTTAATCTCATGTTTTTTGCCTTCCATTAATATTTTTTTAAAAAAAAAAAAAACATTTTTCATTAGTATAATCCCATATAAAAGTGTACAATGTAAATATTAATGAACAGTAGTTAAATTTTACCATTTTTTAATTTTGTTTACTTAACTTATATTACATATTGGGCATTCATTCATTCACTCTATTATTATATAATATCAATAATTATGCACTTTTAATGCTTGTTAAAGAAGTTATATTTATTAATAATTTATTTAAAGCTTAGCGCTTTCAAAGCTCCATGGCTTCATACTCATAGCTGTGTGCAGTTGATAGTGATAAGGGGGAGTATTCAAATTTATGTTAATTAGTTAGATGTTTCAGTATTTTATTTAAAATATTGTTTGAATTAGTTTGTCCATCTTTTTGAAATGGTGAAACGGGTGTCTTTTTTATTAATTGATTGAGTGTCATTATTTATGAAATATGCCTCCTTTATTTTGCGACTATGGTCATTTCTCTCTTTGCACACTATTCTGAGGCTGGTGGGTTCAAATCTGTGTCCAGTAGCTTCTTTCATGTTCCAAGAATGCTAATGTAGACTCCTTGTTGTTCAGTGCCCTTTTATACATATATATGTGCTGGGATGCTCTGTTTGTAATGGAAGTTTTTGTTTCCCCATAATATGAGGCTCTTCATCTGGCCTGAGGGCATTGTATTTGGTACACCACTTGAGATGTTGATTTGGGATCAAGTTTATCTTTTGAATTGTTTATTAGTCTATTGGTGTTGGTTGAAGTGTGGAAACCAATAATAAATTCTTTTGATAATGTTTTAGTTAAATGTTTGGCATTTATGTAATAGCATATAATCATTTATTTTATTTTATATTTTCATCCATATTTATATGTGTCATTATTATTCTACAACCTGTATAAAACAATATAATACTATCTCTTTAACAAGATACAAATGGATTTTTTTTTCAAAACAGTTTAATCTATCACGAAAACATGATTTTTTTTAGAACCATCTCAATAAAAATTAAATATGCACAAACAAAATTGTATAAGTAAAATAATATTAGAAATACATGCATTATTCATATACCTGGAGCTTAATTGTAAATATAGGGGATTTGAACACAGACTTTCAAATACCCTTCAACTATCCACATTATCTCATACACTGATACACATGGTCATACATATCCATGGTATGTGTATCAATGGTATGAGATAATGTGAATAGTTGAAGAGTACCTGAAAGTCTGTGATCTAATCCCCTATGTTTATAAATAAAATAAATAAATAATAAAAATAAACAAATATCTGTGTTGATTATGACTACTAATTAGTCAAAAGTATGTTATCATACAATTTGATATAAGTAGCATATTTATTTTAAAGTATTAAACTAAGTTTTTCTTAGTATGTGTGTTAATTGAAATTTAAGCATAAATGGTGTAATAGTTATTGAACGATTATTCAGCTTGCCCTAATATAGTGCAGTGTTAGATTGGTTAACATGAGAAATAATATTATTTCAAACCTAGCTCAACCATATTACTCCCTAGTGCATGAACAGTGTATGTTCTCCAGACTAACAAATTATTTGATTATTATTCGCCATTCATTTTCAAGATCAAGTACAAAATGATGACCATCTATGAGTAAAAGATTTTTAAAAAGCTCTCGAAAACATTGATAAGTGGCGGACAAATGAAGTTAGTCAGATAATTTTTTTATTTAAGCAGGGCTTCTAGCAAAGATATATGCCTTTTTATTGACGTATAATAATATATTAATTATTTTATTTAACTATAGCATACTTGTATAGATAGGGCTTGTTTTATTTGTTTCCCACTTTAATGTAAAATGTTTTATCCCCCTACCTAAGCATTTAAAGAGAGAGAATAAATATAGCATTCTAAATAAAGCTTATAAGATTACATTAAATTCTACTTTTTCTTTTGATAGTCTTATAGTTTTATCCTATTATTGGAAAAGATCTACAATATTAAAACTAGAATCTTGGCAGAATGAATGAAGTTCTGAGAAAATTATATTCTATAAATATGAGACCAAAACTGTATTCTTTCGATTTCATTATCTTAATTTTTATACAAAGACGACCTCATTTTAAATATATATTTCAGTGCATCTTTTGTTTAAGCAAACAATATAAATATATGATACTGTTTTTTGTTTTTTTTTACTTTTAATTTAATATAAATCAATATTAAGACAGCTATTCAGCCATTACAAAAACTTACATTTTATTTAGTTTTTCTTTTCTTTTATCTTTATTGAAGATATTGAATAAATTTATTTTAATTAGAAGAAAATGTTAAATGTCAAAGCAGCTTAAAATTAAATGATAATGTTGTTGTTGCTACTATCATCATTATATCATTTTAAATGCAAACTAAGATTAATATTTATTGCAATAAATATAACTAAGATTAATAAACAAAAATGTTTCACGATATGCGCAAGTGTGCATTAAATTATCTTGCTTTAAATTAATGATTTGTTGAAATACTAATACAATATATATGAATACGTTATACATCAACTTCTCTATTATCTTACAATCTGCATTATATTACAATAATAATCTCAGCCAATGTTGGTAAATTTTAGATGCGCTCGAAAATAAAATTTGTCCATTAGATAAATCTTTAACTATATTTATGTTCGACAATAATTTAACAGTTTAAATTAGTTTTTTTTTTTTTTTTTTAGCTTTAATTCAGACGTTTTATGTTAAAGATGTCTTTTACTCAAATAATTATTGGCAGATTATCATCTATGATAATGTTCAAATGATAATACATTCTCCTATAGCCATTACTTCAACTTTGTACTAAAGCAGGAATTATCCATACATTAAAAGTCCACTAATAATAAAAGGTTCATTTTAAAAATAGTTTATTTAAAATACCAAAAATGTAATAAACTTTTATGATTACTTTGATGGCAAAATTGCTCCGTTACAAATTGATTAAATTTAATACATTAGCTTTATCAATATTTTATGTATTGAGACATATTAGAAATTAATTTCAACTAACAAATAATGCATGGACAAAAGTCATATATATTTAATAAACAAGACTATTTCCTAATAATATCGACATTATAATATTGGCAAATTTTTTATTCCTCCTCCACTTGAGAAACTTCCCACCTTCTGACTTACTTCTTCCGAAGGTACTAAATATATCAATGTTTAATTGTTATTGCTGAATAAAAACAGAAATATTCCATTTTATAGAATGATCTAAAACAGGGGTGGCAAATAGTGGCCCGAGGGCCACATGCAGCCCGCTAAGAGTTTTTATGTGGCCCTCCAAGACAATCAGAAAAATCCACCTTGGACTCAGATTTCCTTCCTGTTGTGTGATCGAATATTCATCTCATATTTTCCACTAGAATGGCCACATCAATATACATGCGCAGTGTAGATATGATGTGCAGTGCTTTTCCAGTTGATCTGATTAATTTCAATTTTGTCTTTGCATTAGCAAATATATATATTTCCAACTTTTGTGAAACCATGAATGCTCCAAAAAAATGTAAAATTGGTAATGAATGTCATGTGTTTAATGAAGAATGGACAAACAAATATTTCTTTGGTAATACAGGGAATAAAGCAGTGTGTTTATTGTGTCATGAAAAAAAGATGCGGCCCTCCGTTAACCTTCGCTTCCACAAAGTGGCCGCCGATGCGGCCCTCCACCAACCTATGCGGCTCCCAAGCCAAAACAATTGCCCACCCCTGATCTAAAAGATAAGAATTTACAAAATTTAAAATATTTCAGACATAAGAGTTATTAATAATGCAAAAAAAGAAAATCAATATTTGCTTTTTATAGATAGTTTATTATTATTTTTCTGATGAAATTATATTTTGATGTTGGATAATTAACTAATCAATTATATTGTTTTTTTATTGAGAAAATTGAAGTATTATCAGATCACTGACTATCATTTGTTATAGTCTTTTTTCCTTCATGATTAACCAAATTATTTTACTTTTATTATTACCTCTTTTCTGAATCTGATCTATTATTTAAAAATATAAATTTATTTTTTAAAACAAGTTTATTTTTTTAAAAATTTCTATTTATTAATATCAAATAATTTTTCATTTCCAAAATTTATTTTTTCTTTATCAAATGTAATCAATTGATTAAATTAACTTCAATATTAAATATCATTATTATTCAACTCATCTTCTGTATTCTTTTAATTTTTTCTACATATCTTTTGATTCATTTTGTGACAGGCTATTGTTTCTAAGTCATCAATAAATGTATCCTCAATTTTCTGTTTAATTCTCAATAGATATCTGTTAATCTATATAATCTAAGACTATAACTTAGAGCTCAAGTTCTAAATAGATGAAAATATTTCAAAGTTTTTAAAGAATGTTTTAATACAAGCAGTGAATTATTTTCTATGAACAGCTTAATGCTCTAACATCCAAGATAAGATACAGAATACTAAAAATTGTGAGTGCAGTTCAATAATGGAAGTGCAACTCAATGACTCAAACAGTTGTCATTGTACAGTGTTTATGCATTTAGTTCTCACACATTCATTCATGAACAGCCAACTATCGAGTAATAACTTTCAACATGAAGCTTTCTTCACACAAAATGTTCCTTCAAGTTTTATGATTTTTTCATTTAATTTTAAATTAGAGGAAAGATATATACTATTTATTTTTATATCTAATTGAATTACTCCATTGATTAGTTTCTCCTCTTATTATTGATTAATTACATTTTCCATTACTGCTTTTAATGCCATTTTTAATTTTTGTTATTTACAAGTTTGTGATGCATATAATCTTGGCATTAATTTGTAGTCTAAGCTTTGTTTCACAATGTAAATTACAACAGATAAGATCTATTACTGATGTTTGACTTTTAGACTTATAAGTGTAATTCTTTTTAATATCATGCTAAATGTATTAACCACATTCTAAACCACACTAATTTTTTTTAATATTATTTTACATTATTTTAACTGAACTAAATTAATTGCCTATTTTCACTCATTAGCAAATTACAGCTGTCCAATAATACTTTGTTTCTATCAAAATTTATATTATTATACAAGAAAATTAATGTTGTTCTAAAACTCTCATTTTAAAGTTGTTCCAAAACTCAGAAAATGTTTGGAATTGCACAAAGTCACTCAAATATAAATCTGTATTTATTTTAGTAAAATGGAAAATATTTAAAACGTAAACATAATGCATAATGTATTAACTTAAATTAAATATAACTTATTAATAAATCTTTTTTAAAAAATCAATTTATTAAAAAGTAAAATAAATAAATGTAAATTCATTGCTTATATTTGCTTGATATTGTGTTGGTAAATGGCAGTAATTCAAATGCTGTAAATTGCATCACTTTTGTATATCATAAAAGTTATGGTGAAAAAAGAGAAATATTCACAAACTTGTTGAATTTATTATTAAATATCCATATTGCTTTTAAAAAAATTAAGTAAAAAAAAAGTGGCAAAAAGTTCATTATAACACTAAAAAATTTTGTATGCTTTTTTAAAACAATTCTAAAGTGAAAATAACTTTTTAATGAAAATTATTTTTCTATTAATATTTCAATATTAAACATTTAACATAGATATGTGCACTTTTTGGTTTTATATTTTATACAGATTTTAAAATGAATAATAAATAAACTGAAATGATTTTTTATTAATTTTGGAGTTTTTATATAGCGAAACTATTGTATATTCTGCAGATATATTTATACATTGAATTGAAATGATGTAAACATGAACAGACATTAAAAATATCACCATGCATACTATTTAATGATTGTGTGGTGAGTTTTTCATAAGGCCATGAAACAATGAAGCAATCAAATAACATATTGAGCACAAATCTCTCTATAAACCTAGATTTCTTCTTTTATTCAATTGAGATTAAAATGAGAAATATTTTGTTTTTAAGTGAGCAATTTCTCCACTAAACTGAATTATCTAGGAACCTTTTTTAATTCAAGAATAGAGTATACTGTCATTGTTTTTTAAAATAATTTTATTATTAGCAATTATTTTATAAAAGTACTACATTTTTAATAAAATAAAATAAATCTCTTGAACACTTTTTTTACTATTTTTTTTACTATAATAGAAGGTCTTCTAGATTCTGCCTTTTTTAAAAAAAAATATTTATTCTTATTTTATTGTTTTTTGATTAAATGCAATGATAAAAATCAATATATTTCTATTGTCTTTAGAAAAAAGTATTTACTTATAAAATTTAACATTTTTTTAAAAAAAATAAAAAATATTAATAATAACAACAAAATAATGATAATAATAATAATGATGATGATGATGATGATGATGATGATGATGATGATAAATGATGCTGATGATGATGATGATAATAATAATAATAATCTGCTTATCTTTTTTTTTTTAAATTGTGTTTAAAATCCATCTCATTAACACTTAGAATTGCACTTTATCAATACAGCTTAATTCTTTTTTCAAACAGAATATTTTATTTTCACTAACTTTAATTATAAATCTATTTAACAATTTCAATTAAAGCATTGATTAAGGTAGTCTAAATCTAAATGGGTAGCATACACTCTTTTTATCACCCTGGTTTTCTCTAAATTTCTAATATTTTACACCATTGTCTTTGCAATTTTACAGCATATTTTTTATATTAGAGGTCATTTTTAGACGTTTATACGGTAATAATTATTATTATTGTTATTTAGAAAATATTGATTAATATATGGAGAATCCAAAATTATTGAAATTTAAAATGGGATATATTGATATCAATTAATTTGTATTTTTCAACTTCCTTTTTATATGACTGTAATTTGCAGTAAGTCTATGAATGATTAGATGAGCGATCTTTAACCTTTTCATACCTGCGGACCATTAAAAATAAGAATAAGGTTTCGCAGACCGGCAGAAGTCTATGAGCATAATTGTTATAACTGATCAAAACAACAATGTTAAAGATACAAAATGCAGTTATATATATATATGGAATTTGTATAATAAAAAACTTTTTTTTTTTTTTTAATTTTGAATTTTTTTAGAAAAGTAATAAAAAAATTAATTCTACCTCCCCCCCCCATAAACATCTGTGATAATTAGAAAAACAAATTAATTTATGTATGAGTGATTAGATTTTGTTTTCGTTTTGTTTCTTTTTTTTTAATTGGGTAAAAATGAGATGAAAAAATAAATAAAAAATTGTTTATATTAATTAAAAGTTTAAACTCGTATTATTTTGTTATTACAACCTTTCCAACCGGTAAAAAACTTCTGCGGCCCGGCAGCGGTCCGCGGACCAAGGGTTGAAGAACACTAGATTAGATTATGTGGTTTTAGCATTAAATTATTAATTTTTTATTATTGTTTTGTAATTCTCCAATTTAATTCTTTTTTTTTTCATAGATAATATTCAAAAATAAATCATTCATAGTATGATATTTGAACAGCAACATTTACAACTTAAGCTTTAATCCTGATATTTTAAATTTAATTATAGTTTTATTTTTTTTCAAACAATCACTACTTTTATCTATTGACTTTGTATTTTTATTTTTTTTTTGCTTTTTTTTTTTTTTTTTTTTGCATGTATTTTAGACAAGAGATAGGTTTATTGTCTTCTGATTGGTCGTCTTTATATTAAGTGAAATATAGGGTATATGAGCACAGACTTTCAGATGACCCATCACTCTTCACTCTATCTAATAACACTGATACACTCAAGCACAAATATGCTGAAAAGATATATAATCATCAATAAACGTATTTCATGCTAAACCAGCAATCATCAGTTGGTCCAGATTATCATCTCCCACACATGTATACTATAAGTGCCATCATCAGATTTTCAATTGGATGGACGGTTGAAGAGTTGGTGTGTGTAGTAGATTGGAGCCTGTCCATTAAAGTATGAAGATTGTCCATCTTAATATATATATCTGAGCACTTATAGTATATATGTGTGGGAGATGATAATCTGGACCAACTGATGATTGCTGGTTTAGCATGAAATACGTATATTTGTGATTATTTATCTTTTCAGCATATATGTGCTTGAGTGTATCAGTGTTATTAGATAGAGTAGGTATATAATAAACCTGTGTTTCAGTTATTAAGTGAAAGCAGTAAGTGGAGCTTTGTCACTAGACTTATTTTTAAAATAGTTTATCTAATCTTTTTCTAATCAGTAGCAGCTCTTCAAAAATTATTAGTGATTTCTAGAATAGTATTATGACAACTTCTTATTTTTATTGTAATTTCCGTTGTGATGTTTTAGAAAAAAATAATTTTTACAATATATGCCAGCTAATATCTTTCCAATCATTGTTATAAAACTTACTAAAGAGTTTATATATACAATTGTCCCCTACCCCTATCTTCTATCCATGACATTGTACTCCAAAAGGTAATGTAGATACCTAGATTTGAAGATATTATTGAACAATAAGATAAATTTTTAATATGCTCATATATGTGTGTGTTGATGTTTGTACATGCTATATGTACATCGAAAATCTCTTTCACACAAGTATATAAATATTTATATTGCATACATATTTTAAACTAGAGTTTATAGTGCAAAAAATAAACATTCTTTTTATTAATTTTTAGTCTTTTATATATATATATTTTTTTTTAAATAATAGATATATGAAGATTGTGAATATGGGAATGCTACTGTATATACATGTACATTACATTAAAACAATCCTCATACATAAACAAACCATTAGAATATCATCAATCTACTCTCAACGCAACACTTCAGATAGGTAATCTGATGGTATGTATGACTTAATATGTATGCACTTAAATAATATAGTCTCATTACATTCATATAAATAAACCTTGCTTCGTAATCATTCTGGTTAGGTATTCAATTGACAATAAATGGTGCCTAGCTATAAGTAGCTAAATCATAAATCAGGTTTTAAAAAAATCATAAAAATCCTCACTTTTACTGTTTTTCTGTGGGGGAAGGGGTCTCGAGAGTTCTTTGTTTCGCAACTTAATCTTTTTTACCTATGTTCAAACAATATTTCTAATATTAAACCAGTTATCCGATTCAGCTTATAATTATTACACTATGAGTCTAGTAATAAGAAATCACGTATATGATAATAATATCTCATTTTAAAAACTAATTTCGGCAAAGGACATAAAAATAATTGTTAAAAAAAAACTTGCATTAAAAATTTAAACAAACTAATTTAAGTTATTTTTTTATAAAAAAAAAAACTTGTAAGCAAAAAAGTATTTTATTTTTAATTTTTCAAAATTCCTAATAATATGACATAATGATAAAAAAAAAAGTCTTTTGTGTTTTAAAAAAGAGTTCATGTTTGTGTGACATCTTTCTTGTCTTAATAATTGTTTAAAATTAATTTTAAAATAAATATGTATAACAAGCCTTGTTTCAGTTATTAATAAATATGTATATATTTTTTTCTTTTACATAAACAATTGCAAATTATTTTGTAGTACAAAAGAAAAACCGCTAGATGTCACGCTTAATTTAAAGATAAATAAAACTGAATATGAAATTCATTCCTTTAGTGTGTATAATGATATTATTATAAATATAAAATTGCAAAATGCAGTTTGAAATATGTTAGTTGTATTTAATATTTCAGATATATATTTTAAGGTATTAATTTATATATATATATATGGATCGTAATTTAAGTGTTTTTGATAGATTATTGCATCAATTTAAATTTCATACTGTATTATAAATATAGTTTTTATTTAAATAAATAAAATGCATTAACATAACAACAATTAATATAATTAATTACAAATAAGCCACATACAAGAAGAAACGTAAACGATCCGATAGTAATTAGTAATTCACAATATATTTTTACTGCCGTAAACATGTTTTTACATATGTGACGTTTACAAGCGTATATGAACTCCTTTAACACGTTATTTCTGCATATCTATATAGTAGTTTCAGATTATGTTATTAGAAACTATATTATTTTCTTAGTATTTAAAAGTCAGGTAAGGTTAATCTAATCATAAAGTAGACAATTTTCACACTCATGGTTTTGTATTGTCATAAAAACATAAAATATATGTATTTATATTAAATTTAGACTTTCCAAAAAAATTCTAAGTAAAATTGTTTCTATCAAATTTAATAAAAATATCTTTATTTAGTTTTCAATTTTATAATTTTAAAAAATGGCCATATAATTAATAAAATGTTTATAAACTATAATATATAAACATTTAGGAAATAGTTAATGTAGGGAGGGATAGATTGTAACACTATGGGATTCAAGATCCATTAATCACGTTTCCAGCCCTGTCATTTCTGATGTCAAAATTCTTATAAAATCCCAAGCAATAAACCATCTGGTTATTTTATTTATTTGGATGACTGACTTACAAATTAGCACATGATAGTTTGCTGTTCAATGTTCAATATTATTTTTTAATCATCATCAATGTATTTACTACATGTTTTTTCTTTTCCACATCATTCCAGAAATTTTTATTATTTTATTAATCCATCCTAATTTTATATCTCATCATAAGTTGTTTTTTTTTTAATTTTTTAAAGTTTATTTTAAAATATCTGATGTTTATCTGTTAATCCTTTTTCTTTTGTCTCATAATTCTTTAAAGATATTGATCATGAATTTATTCTTAGAGTCAGCTAGCTATTTATAAACATTATACAGGATTCTTTAGAGATTGAAACAGTATGCTGGATATATATTATAATAGTGTATGCATGTGTGTGTAAATGACTTGGCAAGATTAAAAAATAAATGTAATATCTTCTTATATTAAATTTTGTATTAATTTATATATATATTATAAATAAATATACTTGCTTAGTTATATGCATGTGTGTGTAAATGACTTGGCAAGATTAAAAAATAAATGTAATATCTTCTTATATTAAATTTTGTATTAATTTTTATATATATTATAAATAAATATACTTGCTTAGTTATAACTAAAAAGAAAATTAAATCTTTTCAAATAATTGTTGATTATATTTTTAATCAAGTTTTTCTTTTCTAATTAAAATAAAAAGAATTAAAATATAAAAATAGCTATTATATTGGCAGACAAGACAGATTATTAAATGTTTTAATAATTAAATATTTTGGAAAACAAATCCATTTATTTGCCGTCAAGCGTTGGTGGCCGACTGGCTAGCATGACTGACTTACAAGCAGTTGTCCCGGGGTTCGCTTCCCGACAGACGCTTTGACATATAAAAAAAAAATCCATTTATGTAAAAATATTTGAAAAAAAGTCTACTGTTTGGTATATTGCTGTTTTTTAAGTAAATTTATAAAATGTAGAATGAAATAAGAGTGAGAATTAGAATGAAAGTTACAATTTAAAAAGGTTTAAATGTTGCAATATGACTGCTAAGTTAAATAAACATAACAGTATTAGTTTTGTTATTTGGTTATAATATAGGAAAATAAGACCTCATAATACTCCAATTCCATCATATTCAATCAAAGTATTGAAAAATAACTCTAAATAATGCATATAATCAATGTATATACTAATAACATAATAAAACCTTATTTTTATAAAAAAAAACAAAAAAAAAACATAGACATTGAATTAGATATTGGACCCAAATTATGCAAAGCTGATGAAAACCAAAAGACTTGGAAGAAAATGAATTTAAATATATTAGTAATATTTTTATGCTAGTTTTATTAGTGTGTTCTGAAAATATGTATGAGAACATTTTTTTTATAAATAGACATAATATTCATCAGTAGAAAATGTTGGAACACAAAGTTTTCGAGTTAGGTTTGAATTACAAGCTATCATTAGATTATTTCCATTACAATCCCAAATAATGCTTATCCAGATTTACAAGGAGGTTGTTTCTAAAAATTATTTAGTTATAAACTTTAATATGTAAAAAAAGAATAAGTTAGGCTGCAGTCCATCTTAGAGTAAGATTTATGCTTAGTCTATTACAGAAACTTATATTCATTTTTTTAAGTTTTCTTGGTATTCAGATAGATGAGTGAATCTATTGTCTGAGAATTGCAATAAGTATGTAGTTATAAGAATCCAAATCTTTATATTTATATATATTTTTAAGTGTCATAGCATCAGCTGGGACGCGAACCCGCAACCCGGGCAACTGCCTGCAAGTACAAGGCAGTCACGCTGACCTCTCGACCACCAATGCAAGACTATATTTATATTTTTAGAAGACTTTTTTATGGATTCAAAGCAGCATAGAAGAATATTTTTTCATTTTGTTTCTGAATATTATTGATAAATGATTGAAAGAATAGATATGAGAAAACATAATCCTTTAACCTTTTTGTGTTTTATTTTGATGTAATTTAGAGTTACTCAATTTTTCTTTTGAAGTATATTTTGTTTAGTAAATTAATGTTTCATACATTTAACAATTCTGGATATTTTTAAAAACATAGCTTTTTTTTTAAAAAAAAAATATAATAAGCTAATGTTATATCAATAAAGCAAGCATCATAACATACTTTATTTTGTAAGTTCTTGTAAGACAAGCTATTAAATACAATATTACTTCAAGGAACTTTGTTCTGATGAAAATCCAATCTGAATTAAAGATTATTCTTATTAAGATTATTCTTTTATAAATATATAAAAAATATATAATAATAAGTTCTAATTCTAATTTTGTGGATTATTATTATTAGATTTATTAGATCTTAAGACCTATAGTTTGTAGACACTCAAAAATCAAATTAACTTTGTAATTACTTTCTAAAATTTTTTTTTTGTTTCTGATAATTTTTGGATTTAGAATTCAAATATAAGATTGACAATCTCACTGGCATGACTGTGGTGACTTTGTAAGAGATTTTTCTGTATCCCACAATTTTAAATAGAAGTAATTAAGTCTTTTGATTGGATATTAAAAAGGTTTATTTATCCATGGTAATCTTTTTTTAGCATCATCTAAGGATTTTGTAAGTTTATTACACATTTTTTGTAGACAAATATTGATTATAAATCAATTTCTCATTTTAATCCAGCCTAGAATGAATTACTTTTAATATATTATAGGAGTAAACCATTTTAGAAACTGTTGTTATGGATTTCTTAAATTTGTTATAACAAGATACAATGGATGAGATTTTATTAATATTTCACTCAAAACATTTACTATATTTACTCTTCTTAGCTTTTCTTGAGCTCTTTTGAATCTGGGTGTTTTTCAACTAGGTAAATGTTAATTCCAAGACTGATTTATGTTGATTTTATGGAAATGACCAAATGTTGGAAATCAGTAATGTGTTAAAACAAAATACAGATCAAGACTTGTTTGTGTGTTTTATCTGTATAAAGTAAGTTTTCTTGTTTATCATTGCAAATATATGCATGATGCTTAAAGACAAATATTCCAAAGTTTGAGAAATTACTTTGTATTCAAGTGCATATCCCATAATACTATCGAACATCACATGATCACCATCTCTACTAGCACATAATTTGTTGTAAACAAAGGCAAAACTCCCCATACAGTAGTGCCACCCTGTGCCAAACAGAGTAATCAATGGATGCCAGAAGGCTTGTGCATAAAATCCCTATCTAGTGCCTACTCATCCAATATCCCCAGACTAGTTTCTGGCTTGTGGCCATCATCAGTGAGGAGCCTTGGATCTGAGAGCACTGCACCTAGATCTTAGGATCTAATGCAACCCTCCAGCAGCCACCTTTTAACTCTACTTTACTACAAAACTATGAGAATGAAATTGGAAAACATTGTTAATATCTTCAATCTAAGCTCAATAGCTTATATAGTCATATGGGTCTAAACTCAATTCAGCACCCATACATTTTGGTGTCTTTGGATCTTAAACAACCATAGCCACCACTATCCTATTAGGCAGGATTGGTGTTAAACCATCGAACATCACATGATCACCATCTCTATACTAGCACATAATTTGTTGTAAACAAAGGCAAAACTCCCCATACAGTAGTGCCACCCTGTGCCAAACAGAGTAATCAATGGATGCCAGAAGGTTTGTGCATAAAATCCCTATCTAGTGCCTACTCATCCAATATCCCCAGACTAGTTTCTGGCTTGTGGCCATCATCAGTGAGGAGCCTTGGATCTGAGAGCACTGCACCTAGATCTTAGGATCTAATGCAACCCTCCAGCAGCCACCTTTTAACTCTACTTTACTACAAAACTATGAGAATGAAATTGAAAACATTGTTAATATCTTCAATCTAAGCTCAATAGCTTATATAGTCATATGGGTCTGAACTCAATTCAGCACCCATACATTTTGGTGTCTTTGGATCTTAAACAACCATAGCCACCACTATCCTATTAGGCAGGATTGGTGTTAAACCATCAAACATCACATGATCACCATCTCTATACTAGCACATAATTTGTTGTAAACAAAGGCAAAACTCCCCATACAGTAGTGCCACCCTGTGCCAAACAGAGTAATCAATGGATGCCAGAAGGCTTGTGCATAAAATCCCTATCTAGTGATTTTATGCACAAGCCTTCTGGCATCCATTGATTACTCTGTTTGGCACAGGGTAGCACTACTGTATGGGGAGTTTTGCCTTTGTTTACAACAAATTATGTGCTAGTATAGAGATGGTGATCATGTGATGTTCGATGGTTTAACACTAATCCTGCCTAATAGGATAGTGGTGGCTATGGTTGTTTAAGATCCAAAGACACCAAAATGTATGGGTGCTGAATTGAGTTCAGACCCATATGACTATATAAGCTATTGAGCTTAGATTGAAAATATTAACAATGTTTTCAATTTCATTCTCATAGTTTTGTAGTAACGTAGAGTTTAAAAGTGGCTGCTGGAGAGTTGCATTAGATCCTAAGATCTAGGTGCAGTGCTCTCAGATCCAAGGCTCCTCACTTGATGATGGCCACAAGCCAGAAACTAGTCTGGGGATATTGGATGAGTAGGCACTAGATAGGGATTTTATGCACAAGCCTTCTGGCATCCATTGATTACTCTGTTTGGCACAGGGTGGCACTACTGTATGGGGAGTTTTGCCTTTGTTCCCATAATACTGCTATGAAAATTGAAACTTTCTTTAAATATAACAGATATAGAAGGATTAGACTGACTTTGTTTTGAGAATTGCAGATATTGGAAACAAAAATTATCTATCATTTTATGACTTTTATATTACTTAACCTTCTAATAAAAGTTATTTGTTTTGGTAGATGTTTTAAATCAAAGATACTAATATCATGCTTAGCATGCATTTTGTCAAGTACAATATAAATTCAATGATTTTAAAATTCAACTCGCAAAGTTTGAGTTAAGTTCTAATAAAGATATTCAATAAATTGAAAATGTTTGAGATGAATATTGGAAGTACTGTTTGCTTCATCTAGTATTACTAGAAAAAAAATATACACCATGTAACCAAGTTCTATTTAAATAATGACTGATTTTCATGCCATGTTGCCTGAAGTGTCATTTCTAAATCAGCACTTGGCTTACATAGTGATATGATAAACTATTAATCACAAAAAAATTTTAAATGCTAGTAGTGTGTTTTTTTATCTTAACTCATGATAAAACAATGTGTTAACATTAAATTTTGTAAATTGGAAACTGCTACTGAAACATTTTAAATAACTCAAACTCTTTGTGTCAATGAGGCTATAAATCAGAAAAACATCATTATTGATTTTCAAGATTGCATGATGGCAGAGAGATCACTGAAGATGATTCACAAGTATGCACACATGCTGTCACTTTTATCATAACTTATGATCCAATCATGGAGCATCATAAGACGTTTAAGCACAGAAAGTGACAGATTGAGTTGTGGTCTAGGGATCTTTAGCTTCTTGAATCTGCTATTTACTACTATACTAAACTATGCAAGTCAAGGAAGCAACCTTTGAACCTAGTGAAAGATGAAGATAGTGTTCAGTCTCTCGCTGAAATGTATAATAAACAATGAGTTCAGTGCAAATCAGAATATGACCTTTTTTCCATCAGTAGTAAAAATACACCATATTATAATACATTTATTTTACAGCAACACAATGACAATTTAAATCAACCTACTATCTATACCTTCTGACTAAAAATAATATAACAATTTAGTTGGTTATTTATGGTCCCTATACCTGAAAAACATCTAATTTTGTTTTAACCTGAAATTTTAATTTCAAGACTCACTGAGTCTAAGTTCATTTCCAAAGTCCTGAATATAATAATAGTCATGCACAAAATTTCTATTTAAAACAGTAAATTATAATAATTATTTTTGATTGGTTATGCAGCATTTATATATACTTCAAGGATTTAACAATTTAATTTTCTTGGATATTCATTGGTGGATGAGACTAAAATTAAATGTTAACTATTTTATTTTAAAATTATTTATAATAAATATTTTACTTCTATTGGTTTTAAAATATAAATCATTTGGTCTCTGTTTTGAAGAGATTTGATTAATATATATTCAAATAAATAATAATAATAATCTTTTTGAATTTTATTTTATTTTATTTTTTTCATATGCCAATGCGTTGACCGGGAAGCGAACCCGGGCCAGCTGCCTGGAAGTCAGCTATGCAAACCACTAGGCCACCAACGCATTGACTATTAGAACTCAATTTTATTTATTGTAATCACTTTTTTATAATGAGTGCATGCATTGCATACAGTCACATGTGCGCAAGTCAGTTTTATAACTTTGTATAAAAAAAGTAGAATTTTAAATTACACTTTTAATAATGCAATTAATATTACTTAATTCAACTTGAACTTATATGTAATATGAAGAGAAAATGTAACACTTTTGAAATTATTATAATTAAAATTAAAAATATTATATGTTGAACTTATGCTCTCGATTTAAAAAGATAATTTATATTACAGTATATTTTAGCAATTATATGTATACAAAATATTCTACAATAATAAAAACATTTATTGACGCTGAAGAGTTTTTGGTAATGTGACGATTGAGGGCAAATCACATTTATTAATTTAATGAAAGATTGCATAATAAAGAATAAATCATTTAACTAATTTAATGCATGTGTTCCACATTATTTTACATATTTTTTCCATAAAATCCTCATATGTAGAATTCTTTTAAATCATTTATCTTTTGTCCATCACCTCTAAATCTGATTTTCTGTGATTTAGTGTTATCATAAATTTAGTTATTCAATATATATTTATTTTCAATAGTATTTTAAAAGAAGTAAAAAATGTTGTTTACAAAAATAGTATATATATATATATATATATATATATATAGAGAGAGAGAGAGAGAGATTAACTAATACATTGCTAACTATATGTAATCATTTGAATGAAAAAGTTTTCCAAGCACTGCCATCTATTTTAAAAATTACTGTGCAAACAAAAAAATTAATCTATTTCACCTCTCTATTTTTATAAATGCAGAAAATCTTGCATAGTAATTCTGATGATGACAGTGCAGGATACTAGAGAGATTTGATCCAGGGTGATGAAAAATCATCATCACTCCCAGTCAATTTAAAATAAAATACCAAATTAATTATTGAAATAATTTTTACTATTTAAGTATGATTTATAAAGTTATGTCAAATATCACAAATATATAATAAATTTATATATTACAAGAGAGAACACAAGATCATGAGATCTTACTAAGAGAGATCAGCCAACTAGATCAGTTAGATGAGTTAACTCCTCAGAGCAACTAAAAATATAATTAATACATCACCCACTGCTATAATAAGTAATACAAAGAAAGAAATACTCTAGTAAAAATAATCATTTATCATCAAAATAAATCAACAGTCTGCCTTGTGGCTGGATTTGAACAATAAAAAAATATAAATCAACAGTCAATCTGGTGACTGGATTGGAAATGGATCTTCTATAGAGCAGGCAAACTATTGAGCCATTGCCAGCTTGGGGAAATTATTTAACCATTAATTTGGAGGTACAAACTAAGTGTTCATCCATCAGAATACACAATAATAAAAAATTAGAAAAATAGTAATGCTGGAACATTAAAACATGCTGATCATCATCAATGTTCTGGCCATTTGTACTGGCTAACTATAAACTTAGCTTCTAATTAAACTAAAGTAAAATAAAATGTAGTGCATGAGATTTAAAGAGTATTCTCTTTTAAACCAACCAGAATGATGATTGATCATCACTGGATGCCCAAAAGCACTAATGTACATCTCCATTTATATATCTGACATTATATATGAATCTAGCTCAGAAGAACACAAGCTCTATAATTGTTGTGGTGACCAAGAGATAATGATGCAATACAATTTTAACAATTGAATTTAATTTATTAGTAACAATATCAAAAATTATATTAAAGTTTGTAGAATATGGCTGTACATATTAAAATCTTCTGATTTTGATTAACATATAGTAAAAAATATCACATTGTGATTTGATATATGTGATTTACAAAATTCAAGTTATTACATTGATATATATATATATATATATATATATATATATATGAAAAGAAAGTTACTGTTAACACTGACTGAAATAATTATAGAAAATATACAAACCATTATACAATTACAAATATCCAGTAACGCCCTCTGTTTAAAGATATATATCTCAATAATAGGTTTGCTATTATTGAGATATAGATCTTTAAACAGAGGGCCTTACTGGATATTTGTAATTGAATAATGGTTTGTGTATATATATATATATATATGCCAATGGGTTTATTTAAAACCAGACAGCACGCACATGTGGCTTAGTATAAAATGAATATGTTTGAATTTATCAAAATAATAAAATTATTAAAAATATATTTCATAATTAATTCCATTTGAAAACTACACATAAAATTCACACATACATGTGTATCTCTGAACATATAAACAATATGAATTAATATTATTAATTAGTCTCTTTTTTTCAGTCAATACAAGTATTTTCTTTTTTCTTCTTTTTTTTAAAAAAAATAAAGTCAATTTTTTGACAGGTAACTCAAAAGTTTTTTTTAATCACAGGTTACTCTCAATGAATTAATTATATCTTTAAATTAATGTAAAAAAGATTTTTGATGTTCTCTTTTTCTTTTTTCAAAATAAATTGTCCATAATTCAATCGTTATTTTTACATTTTAATTCTATTCAAGCAAAATTATTTACTTGTTATCTTTTAAAATATATAGATTTTTAAATGTCATTTTTACCAAAGAAATTATTTAAAATTTTATTCTCATTATATATAATGCTACTCACCATTGTATATACATTTATTTGTGCTTCTCTTTGTAAGTTGGTCTTGATGAGATATGTATATTCCATGATTGTCATAATCAAGAAAGTATAATCAGGTATGTTGGCATTCTCCCTTTCTGATTAGGGCTTGATAAGTTTCAGGCCAGCAAAGTGTCTTCTAAAACACTTGTACAGGCTAATTGATCCTTTTTAAATAGATCCAGTCTTTAAGCAAATCAAAACTCCAACATATAGAACTAGTAGACTGCTCACTGCTGGGTCTATTGGCTTTACTTCAGCTACATCTTCATGGGAGTTATTCTTATTTTCATAACTCTCCAAACACCATTTTTTCTAGCCAACTGCTTTACAAAAGTATTAAGACAAGAACTGTCTTCAAAAAACTTACTATTCAAATTTTGCAGCTGAACAATTTGACCAACTACTTTTCAAAATATTAAAACCAAACTGTTCAAAAACTAGAAGCCAAACTGAACTGATAATTTTTATCAGCCCTTTATAGTCTTGGTGAAGTGATAAAAATACCAAAATTTAAAAACACAGTAATTGCTTTCAATCTGTCTTGACTAAAAACAATTTTAATCCCTCCAAAAGCACTTTCAATTAAAAAGGTACATTTGGAAATCTTATCAAAGATTTTTAAAAATAGATAATAAAAATGCATACAAGCATTAATTAAAAAATAAATATTCTATATAAGCTTTAATTAAAAGATTTCAAAAATAACCCCTGCTTGTTTTTAAATTTCAAAATCAGAATAATATTATTTATTTAGTCTTTTTTTTTTAATATTTATTTCATAATAAAATTCTGTTTCAATTCAGAATTATTTAACCCTTTATTTATTATTTTTATTCCAAGTGAAATGTATAAAAAAATATCTTCAAAAATTTATGTCTGTGTTTATTTCTACTTAACCCAGATATTTACAATATACATATATATTGTAAGGGACACAGACGACATTACATTGTTTTTTATTAGTAAACATGAAAAGAATAAAAGTTCGCAAATAAAACTTCCTTTTTAAATTGAAAATTAAAATTCTATACTAAACTCATATATATAAAATTGCACAGATGAAAAAAAATTATTAAAATAAAACTTTATTAAAAATAGAAAAAGTATTTTAAAAGCAAAAACTTTAAAAAGATTTAGAGATAAAAATATATCTTTAAGTTTGAAAACAAATTAATTAATGTTATTGAAAAATGGAAATGATTATTTTAATTAGTCAAAGTGAACTAGCCCTTGGGCATTTTAAATGTATAAGCAATGGTCAGATAGGAAAACAATAGAAACTAATGGCCAATGAAAAAGATCCATTGGGAATCAGACCTCAATGGAAGGATCATCATCATTGATGATGTAATGTCCATTGGATCCTAAAGTTACATATAAAAGAAAAAGTTTGATAATAAAATTATTAGTGAGTGAAAAAAATTGAAGAGATGTGACTATATGTGTTAGTGTGGAGTTGAAGGAGAAGGGATTGAAAAGACACACTCTTCAATTCCTTCAATCTCGTTAAAAAATGAAAGAGAAATGGCATCGTTTTCCTAGATTGAGGACCATAGGACATCGAGGGAATTAATGCTGGCTCCAAAGGGCAAGCAACTGCTAGAAATTAAAAACTACAGACTTGTTAAAACCATAAGAACTTTATAAAATCTAATGAACAATATTAATTTGAAAACACTAAGAACTTTAAAATATAAACTTTCCCAGTATTTAATTTATAGAAATGGAATCCTATCTGACCAAACTAAATTCTTCATTAATTCTTTTTATTTGATGAATTTCTTTTTAAAATCATTTCCATTTATTATTTTTTGTTCTTTTAAGTTTTATTTATGATTGTTGTTTGTCGCTAATTTAATATTATATAAATGTTAAACTTAAGTCGGGCATAAATGGCTATATAGATTTGTAAAGTTTTATTAGGGGAGGGTAATCTTAGGTTTTTCATTTCGTAGTTGAATTGGGTCAATGGATTGGATATATTGGTGTAATTTGTAGATGTAATACGAGATTAGCTATGTGCAGAATTGCTGTTTATGATGCACACAACCGTTTTTCCTATGGTAGAGATTATAAGTTGTAGAACACTGTTCCTTCCTATGGAGTTTTTTTTATTGCTCTTATCGTTAGATAGATGTAGTATTCCTATCTGGTGAGAGTCAATTTTTTCTTTTAACCTATTTGTGCTGTCGTATTCGTATTACATTGAATGCATTGATATATCAGATGGATTGATGTTAGTTTGACTGTGAACTTTTGACCTAAGGTTAAACAAGGATAGAATTTTTTTTTTCAAATGCAAATCTATGTAGTCTATTTATACTCGATACTCTAAAAAAAATGCATTAAATTTAAGTTGGGCATATACGTTTGCATGGGTTCATTATCGGTTAATTATGTTTTGGTTTTCATATTTGATCAAAATATATAGACATTCCGTAAATAATGATACCTTATGATGAGTATCTAAAATGTATTTATTCGGATGTCTTTTAAGTTATTGGTATCAATGCGGCATCTTATGATGAATGCTATTGGGTTACTTATAAATTTCCCTCTGCAATTCCACCAATGATTTTATATTTTGATCGTTTATTTTAATTTTGAAATGTTTTTAACCATGAAATCTATTTAACCAATCTATACTCAACATTATAAAACAAACTGTTATAAATCCATCTGTGCGAATTTAAAAAAAAGTAAATTAACAACTAAATCAAAGTTAAAAATGTAAATTAAATTTTAAAATGTACAACTATACTAAAACAATTTTAAATATTATATATGTGCATAAATAAATGTTTGTGTGTATAATTACTGGCAGTGGCTTATTTTATTCTTTTATATATATATTCTTAGATAAGAATTTATTATAAAATATAAATCTCTGCTATTCCACTGAGCTAGTGACAATGGGCTAATGACCGGATATCAAAATATATAAATAAATTTTTTTTGACTTACGTATCTGCCTACTTTATACATTTTCTAGGTTCAAATGCCTAGTGGCGCCCTATAGTGTAGATTTATGTTAAGTCCTCTATTCTCTGGATCATTATAACTGGCACTCATATAACGATCCAGAGAATAGGAGGACTTAACATAAATCTACACTACAGGGCAACACTAGGCATTTGAACCTAGAAAATTTATAAAGTAGGCAGATACATAAGTCAAAAAAAATATTTTTTTTTATTTATATATTTTGATATCCGGTCATTATCCCATTGTCACTAGCTCAGTGGAATAGCAGAGATTTATATTTTATAATAAATTCTTATCTATGAATATATAAAAAAGAATAAAATAAGCCACTGCCAGTAATTATACACACAAATATTTATTTATGCACATATATAATATTTAAAATTGTTTTAGTATAGTTTTACATTTTAATATTTAATTTACATTTTTAACCTTGATTTAGTTTTTAATTTACTTTTTTTTAAGTTCACACAGATGGATTTATAACAGTTTGTTTTATAATGTTGAGTATAGATCGGTTACATAGATTTCACGGTTAAAAACATTTCAAAATAAACATAAACATTCAAAATATAAAATGATTGGTGGAATTGCAGAGGGAAATTTATAAGTAACCCAATAGCTTTCATCATAAGATGCCCCATTGACACCAATAACTTAAAAGACATCCGAATAAATACATTTTAGATACTAACCATAAGGTATCATTATTTACCGAATGTCTATATATTTTGATCAAATATGAAAACCAAAACATAATTAACCGATAATGAATCCATCAAACGTATATACCCAACTTAAATTTAATGCATTTTTATTTAGAGTGTCGAGTATGAATAGACTACATAGATTTGCATTTGAAAAGAAAATATTCTATCCTTGTTTAACCTTAGGTCAAAAGTTCATAGTCAAACCAACGTCAATCCATCTGATATATCGATGCATTCAATGTAATATGAATCCGACAGCATAAATAGGTTAAGAGAAAAAATTGACTCTTGCCAGATAGGAATACCACATCTATCTGATGATAAGAGCAATAAAAAAAACCTCCATAGGAAAGAACAGCATTCTACGACTTATAATCCCTTCCATAGGCAAAACGGTTGTGTGCGGTGTAAACAGCAGTTCTGCATGTAGTGAATCTCGTAATACATCTACAAATTACACCAATATATCCAATACATTGACCCAATTCAGCTACGAAATGAAAAACCTAAGATTACCCTCTCCTAATAAAACTTTACAAAACTATATAGCCATTCATGCCTGACTTAAGTTTAACATTTATATAATATTAAATTAGTGACAAACAACAATCATAAATAAAACTTAAAAGAACAAAAATAAATAAATAAATGGAAATGATTTTAAAAAGAAATTCATCAAATAAAAAGAATTAATGAAGAATTTAGTTTGGTCAGATAGGATTCTATTTCTATAAATTAAATACTGAGAAAGTTTATATTTTAAAGTTCTTAGTGTTTTCAAATTAATATTGTTCATTAGATTTTATAAAGTTCTTACGGTTTTAACAAGTCCGTAGTTTCTAATTTCTTGCAGTTGCTTGCCATTTGGAGCTAGCGTTAATTCCCTCAATGTCCTATGGTCCTCAATCTAGGTAAACGATGTCATTTCTCTTTCATTTTTTAACGAGATTGAAGAGTGTGTCTTTTCAATCCCTTCTCCTTCAACTCTGCACTATCACATATAGTCATATCTCTTCAATTTTCTTCACTCACTAATAATTTTATTAAGAAATTTTTCTTTTATATGTAACTTTAGGATTCAATGGACATTACATCATCGATGATGATGATCCTTCCACTGAGGTCTGATTCCCGATGGATCTCTTTCATTGGCCATTAGTTTCTATTGTTTTCCTATCTGACCATTGCTTATACATTTAAAATGCCCAAGGGCTAGTTCACTTTGACTAATTAAAATAATCATTTCCATTTTTCAATAACATTAATTAATTTGTTTTCAAACTTAAAGATATATTTTTATCTCTAAATCTTTTTAAAGTTTTTGCTTTTAAAATACTTTTTCTATTTTTAATAAAGTTTTATTTTAATATTTTTTTTTCATCTGTGCGATTTTATATATATATGTGAGTTTAGTATAGAATTTTAATTTTCAATTTTTAATTCTTAAAAAGAAAGTTTTATTTGCGAACTTTTATTCTTTTCATGTTTACTAATAAAAAAACAATGTAACATAGTCTGTGCCCATTACAATATATATGTGGGAGAATCAAATTTGTTAATTATTTTGATATGATAGCAAAGTTAATAAGTTTGCTACATGTGATTGGCAAAATAAAAAGGTAAAATGACTAAGTTGCTCTAGTGCATGACAATACCTTTTTAACAGATTCTATGAAAAAAACAGTGTTATTTACTAGGATTTATACTTATCAAGTGATAAGGAATTTTGGCAGTTTTCCGATTTTGTTTTACCCTGTAGTTATGATTAACTATTCTATCCATTTTAATTAGAATTATATGGATAGCTTGATTAGTGGAAAGATTTATGGAAAAAAAGACTTGGGTCTGTTTAAAATTTATATTTTTTTCAAGTTTTATCTAATTTAAGATTTAAACTGGATGAAGAATAATAAAAAAAAGGAGAAAGAAGAAGGAAGAGGAAAAAGAAAAGATCAAGAAGAAAGAGAAAAGAAAGAACTTTTGAAATGTTAATATCAATGAACAGGCTCTTTTTTAAACTGTCCAGAAAGTATAAAATAATCATTTACATGTTTCTTTAAATATCATAGAGAGGATAAATCTGACAAGTGGTATCATTAAAATTGAATCTTAAATCAAACACATATGTAAACAAAGCCTATTTCAGTAAAGTACTTCAATTTTGTATGTAAGAAATAAGATTCAAAATATCTGATATAAAATAGTCATTTACATTTGTGGATAGTTTAATAAAGTGTAATGTTTCCCCACTTGGGTATTTATTTGTTTTTTTTTAACTTTTTTTTTATTCGTGTCTGATGTCAAACACTTGTCTTTATCGAAACTAAATTTTTACGATTATACTTTCTTCCTGAGGGTGAATTTACATTGTGACATGTACCTTATTGGCAGCCCTTCCCAATATGACATTTTCCCATAATTTTGAGTCATTCACCCCTCTGATGAAGTTTTCTTGAATTCTGGGTCATTCAAAAAGGGTTAGAGAAGGAGCTGACCACAAAACACACATATAAAAAGAAATTGCAATAATTTCAACCCTCCCAGCTTTAACCTTATTTCTAAGTAGATCTCCATGTTTATGGACAATGACACTCTTTTTTTTCTTGTCCATTGCCAAGTGCCAATCTTGCTAGTTAACAAGAATTGTAGGATCTATTAAATATATGTCTAATTCAGCAATTTAACCCAATTCCCATCTTAATACTCAGAGTGTGATAGCGCATTGTGCCGAAGAAGAAACAAAGAGTGAACTAACTTTTAAATCGAATCTTTTCTATACATTTCTATTTAATTCCCACTAAAATCTAAAATAAACCTTTTAAAATCCTCCACGCATCTTTCTACCTAACCTGTTTTGCTTTAATCTATTATTGGAAGCACACCAGCATGCACATGTATCTGATTTTCAAATACATAAGAAATTACATAATGTGTATTGAAACAAATTAACAGTTTAATTTAAGATTCACAAATATTTTATTCTAAGAAAACAATGAAATGAAATAATCATGTATACAATAAATATTTTAATGAATTACAATTAAAAGAGAAAAAAATGAAACACTAAATAATACATGCATATCATTAGATTATCGCACAGTTTGAGTTTGATTATATTTCAAAATTTGAAATGATATAAGATGTGTATATTTACCAGTATTAAAGGGTCTACAGAACCCATGTATATGTTTCATCCTGGGATTTAGCATAGGCAAAATATGGTGTCCGTGTTTTCTGCTTAAAATTCCAACCATTTAGTCCATCTGAAAGTAATGCATTTATTTTGCTGTTCCTTTTCTTTTTTCTTTTGAATATATTCAGGAATGATGGATGATCTGTACTAGATCCAAATAGTTGTGGTTCTGAAAGGCAAGTGGGGATGTTGAAGATGGTATATATATTCCAATGGTTTATGTGGCATAGATGATCGAGAGCTGGAGTCCGAATGTAGACTCCAGCACAATGGCAACTTTGCCCCATGTGATGGATGAGGTTTCCTTTATGTTTTATTTTCAGTTGGCACACAATATTTCCAGCAATGAAGACAGTAATCACAGTTTATTCCTGATCTTTTTTGCTTTGCGGCCTATTTATTAAAATTTTCTCTTTATATCTTCTTCAGTGTATTCTATAACACATTGCCTTCTTCCCTGTCAGCTCAACAAACACTATCTAATTATTTATAATTAATAATCCAAGTTTCCTTTCTCCATATCTCTGGTATTTCTTTGTTTTCAAAAAATATATTTTTACAAAAATGCCAACAAAAGAAAAACCACTTAGCAACCTTGACTTTTTATCTTTTTTTTTTTTAATTCTTGGAACTTTTTAATTTCACTGTTTTTGTCTACTTTAACTAGACAAAAGAAGTCAAAAAGAATTTACTAATTAATGACCATTCCACATTCATTAATTTTAAAAACTATTTCTACAAAATCTGAATATTTGCAATACATCAATCCATTTAATTACAAAAATGAGATAGCTATCAAGTAGTTAGATGTTTCTTGAACAATATGATATATGTTTGGCTAATTAATTCGGGAAATAATAACTGTAAAAAAAACTTTTCTTTTACAAGCTTTAAAATCTTTTAGTTGTTACCTTTTTTTTAATTTCTCTTCCAAAAACAACATTCATCTATATACATGTATGCCAATTAAAATATTTACCCATACCCATCATTCTTTATCATTCCAGCAAATGCACGTGCGCTTGTCTGTGTGACTTTCCCAATAATAGTTATAAAATAAATAATAATAATAATAATAAATTATTATCTAAAATCTACCCTTTCTCTCCTTTTGTAACAGGGTTTGAACTCAGTTCCTGTTACAAAAGAGTCTGGCACATTGTTATCAACAGCATTCAAAAAGTTGTTCATTCTAATACTTACATTTGGTCTAAAATATTGTATTGTACTATTACATATATATAATTAACCTATTCATTCGGTGTTCTGAATGCTTTCTATATTAGTAAATAGAGAGATTTGAACTTGGGACCTTTTAGACTATATTCATCCTACACTTAATCTCAAATAACCAACACACATGACCACATAAATGCAAAAAAATAGGTGATCCCCAATATAAATATTTCTCACAGAACCAGCACTCATAGTTGGAAGGTGAGAAGATTTAAGCCTGTCCATTAAAGTTAAGGAATTGCTATCTTAATATAAGCAAAACACTGATTGAATATATGTATGATAGATTGTGATCTGACCGAACTGACGAGTGCTGATTCTGCATGAAATGCATATATTGGTGAACATCTATATTTTGCATATGTATGTAGTCATGGGAGTTAGTTGTTTGAGATGGAATGGATGATGAATATAAAGTGAAAAATTATAAGTTCAAATACCTCTACTCACTTATATAGGAAACTTCAGTATGCTGAATGAATAAGCTGATGCCTTGGAAATGGGTTACATCTATAAAGTTCAGCTCATCCTGTACTATTAATATATGAATACATAATATGAAGGCTTAGATTGACATAAATGTCTGCATGGGTATAACTACAATATTAAATTCACCAAGCACTTTGAACATTCTATCATTGATTTATCAATGAAATGGAATGCTGAGTAGTTGGAAGGATGATAAGATTAAAGCCTGTCCATTAAAGTTTTAGGAATTGATATCTTAATCTAAGATGAACTCTGATTGGATGGATAGATAGATAGATAGATAGATAGATAGATAGATAGATAGATAGATAGATAGATAGATAGATAGATAGATAGATAGATAGATAGATAGACAGATAGATAGATAGACAGGTAGGTAGGTAGATAGATAGATAGATAGATAGATAGATAGATAGATAGATAGATAGATAGATAGATAGATAGATAGATAGATAGACAGTAGTGTGATAGATAGATAGAAGAAGATGGATAGATAGATGGATGGAAGATAGATAGATAGGGGATAGATAGATAGATAGATAGATAGATAGATAGATAGATGGGATGGATAGACGGACAGACGGACAGATAGATAGATAGATAGATAGATAGATAGATAGATAGATAGATAGATAGATAGATAGATAGATAGATAGATAGATAGATAGATAGATAGATAGGTTGGTAGGTAGGTAGCTAGGTAGGGAGGAAGGGAACTGGCTAGATAGTTAAATAGATAGATAGATAGCGCTATATAATACATTTGCATTAAAAACTAATTTGTAATCTATTTAAAACACGTACAAACTTAGCTATAAAATACATAAATTGTTTTTTTTTATCACTAAAGCAAAATGATTCTATTTAGTCTTGCCTTTTTTATAGTCAATCTGTGGTTAAATATAACATTCATATGTGGGGTTAAATGCAGCTTTTTAATGAGCTTTATTTCGGATTTTGCATTTAACATATTGACTTCTAACTCTTTACATAAAACTTCTCAAAAAGTCTTTTCAGAACATTTAAAAATAATATTTTATAATCTTAAAAAATCTTTTTAAAGTAGGATTTTGTTTCTTGTAAAAAGGTTAGAGATGCTAAAATTTAAAGTGTATATATATATAAAACTTTCGCCATTCAGAATTCATAAATATTAATGTGAATTATCATTATATTGCATTAAAAAAATATTTCTTTTTTTTAAAAAAACATTTGACTTTTTTTCTAATGGCAAAATGTCTTCTCTATTAATCTTACTTTTATATTAGATGAATAATAAAATGTTTCAAGTCTCTTTATCGCAAATATATATTTGCTCCCGTAGTAAATATTATTTTGCTTTGATAAAATAGATTTTTTAAAATTATAAATCTTCTTCCACAGTAGATTTGTCTTTTGTTTTATTTGTGTTCCTTTTTCTTTTTTCAAATTAAAATCTCTAGAAAGTAATTAACGTTTATGTATGTATTCTTCCATACTTGTGAAATACTCATAGTAAAATGTAGAATAGTACTAATATCATTTTGCTATATAACTTGCCCAAGATCAGTCAAGTGTCTTTATTTTGGACAGTTAAAATGTATAATTATGAAACAACATTTCACACTTTATATTCTTTTACAAAAATTAAAAGGACTACTACATGGTTTAAGGTAAAAAAAATTTAAAACTATATATAAATAACCCAATAATAGTATTATATAAACATTGTGCTTATACATATTATATCAGATTATAAAACGGTTTTAAATATAAACATGTTATCGATGAGTAACAACACTAAGCTTGTCAAATGTAAAAAAAAAAGGCTCTTAAAATGTCAAAATCACATTAGTTTCCATGCTTGATGTATTAAAATATTTACCCCTGGTGACTTATTAAATTATTTTTTCTGTCAATAATAACAGTCTTTTTTATTCTATTCTCAAATTAAATACAAGCTTGTGATTATATTTAAATTTCTTATTAAAGAATGCAGGTGAAACACCTTTAGTTGCATTTTTTATTAATGAAAGATTGGGTTCATTTGCATATGATATTCCACAACGACATTGAAGGTGATACACAACATTAGTTTTGTTTGTTTTTTTTACATAACTAATCCTTTGAATTAATCAACAATCTATTAAGAAGAGACACATTGAAATATTTCTTCTAAATTCATCCAATTTTCTTTTATTTATATATAGAGGCCGCCTTGACAAAATTAAAGATTCATGATTTAAATAAGCTTGGATTGTTATCATGTGATTATATATATATAAACAATCATTTACTATTTTTTATAGAGTTTTATTTTCAACTTAATATTGCAATCAATAGTACCAGGTCTATATGAGAAAAAAACAACTAATCCTTATAAAATCTAATATCTCATTTGGGAAGAACTATGGGATCATAAGTTATGCTACAATTTTATAAATATTTTTAATGCAATAATGATAATGTGTCGGTTTTGAAATGATGCAGAATATGGTTTACATATTTATATATGAAAACGCTAATTTAACATGAAATAAATAAGTACAAAATGAAATGGATGTAAAAGTATCCTGAAAATATCAAATAAATAAATAATGTGATCAGAAAAGAATAAAGTTTGAATATTTGATTTTAAACTAGCTTATTAAAAACAAAAATAATTATTAAAATTGTTCATTTTCATTTATTGTGAACATTTTTGGTGATCTTTAGTTCTTTAGTCATTGATTTCGTATTCTTGGCACTATTTTTATCATTTTACTCAAATAAAAAAAATACTTTATTTTATTAATATATATAATATATGAGAACAGATTTTCACACGACCCACCACTCTCCACTCCATATCATTACACTGATACACTTGAACACATATATGTTGAAAAGATAAATAATCACCAATATATGTATTTCATGCTAAACCAGCAATCATCAGTTGGTCCAGATTACCATCTCTACACATATATGCTATAAGTGCTCAGATATATATTAAAATAGCCAAACCCCATATTTTAATGGACAGGCTTCAATCTACTCTAAATAACATATATTCATGTGAATGTGATTGAATGGAAGATAAATCAAAGCTATTTTTTTAACTTAATTCTCTAATAATTATTACTAATATTTGTAATTAAATTAACCATTATTATTATATTAATGGCATTAATAATACCGAGTTAAAATTACTTAGATTATTCTAGCATGTAAAAAATAATATCACTTTTTAAATTTAATTTCAAAATAGTAAATATGGGTAGGAAATATATTGTTTAGATTATGTCATTGTTCTATATTCATTATTATGACTTGATTATTTTATTAATAAATATTATTGTTGCAAGATCAAATTCTGAAGATTATTAAATTCCCATCAAACTTAAATAAATTAATTCCTTGAACAGAGAGGAAATAAAGATTTGATTTACCTTTTTTCCTCTCCTCTGTATTTTTTACTATATTTGCCCTATCACTGTTTTTATTATAAGGTAGTATATATATTAAATTATATTATCTAAGGGATATACCATTAACATCACATAACTCTTATCATATGCTTAATTGTATGCTTTTAATAGCAGTTGTCTTCATTCTACTCTAGAGCCATCTAGTGTAAGCTTGAGTAATCAATAAACACCAGATGGTATAATAATATGCAATCCTCATCTCCAGACTTTTTTTTTTACTTTTTTCCTTCATCAATAAAGACTAGCCGCCAACTTTTACTATACAAATTAAAAGCTTAAAATTTGAAAAAAATATCTAAGGTTTTGAATCCAAATTGCCTGTGTATAGGATTATATAGATGCGAGACTTAAAAATTATTTAAAACATATATGTACTGTCACATTTGATATCATGAAACTTTCAAGTTTTAAAATGATGATAGTTTGGGTTAATTGATATTGTTAGTGGTATTAAAATATCTAGCCAAAAGATAGAAGATGCCTACAATTATTCTAAAACTGATGTCTCTCAAACATATAAGTATGGATCTCATGGTACTTCTATATAATCATGAAAGAAAGTTAGCCACATTGATGCATAAGTTACTGCTTGATAGTTTTCACTGAAGGAAAATGCTTGAAACTAGTCTGGAGATAGGGATTGTATAGCACTATGACATATGATGTCATTGATTATTCAAGTTTATAGTAGATGCTTCTCGGGTAAACTGAAGATATCTTAATCATTTTCAATTTACATATGCTATGATTATAGTGCTCAGCCTAAAAGAGTGCTCAACTTAATAATTTAAACCAGACAATAAAGCAGAAAGTAGCTAAAAAAATTATTCTACTTCATCAAAAGTATGCTCATGCTTATGCAAAAGGATTACACATATAATGAAATGAAACTTAAAATTAAATATGAAATAAAGAGTATTAATGTTGCTTAAGCATCAAAATAAGTAAACAAATTATTAAAAATTGCACCTTTTAGTAATAAAAATTAGTATCATTCTCTTCTTTAGCCACAGTAACATGCATGATTTCATTGAAGAATTAATGATTTGTCACCAATATATATTTAAATTTGCAAAGACTTTATAAAAAGAATTCAAAATGATATATTCTCCAGAAAGTTATCAGGCAATTTATTAATACTGATTAAAGATATATTACTAACAACATATAATGGATAGTTTAACTTTTTTCTAAACTGAGGCTTACAATTATTATTATATTATTTTCCCAGCTATGGTATTTTTATTATATTTGGATTCAAATTTTTAATCATTGGTTTCCATTGTAAATTATTTTATCATCAATTCAATTATTATTTTTGCTAATATTATAAAATTTGACTATTCAGTTATTTGACACTATTTGATGTTAGCATTGAATTGTTGATATTTACCAAATAATTTTAATTAAATATTATATTTTTGTTTTACCTTCAATATAGATTTTTTTCCTTTAAATTAAAATCATTTTACATAATTTAAACATCGTATTTTATTTCTATGCATTTATTTGTATAATAAAATTTATTATGGAATGAAAGATAAATGATAAAACTTTATCAGCTTGTTTTAAACTCAATTCTCTGATAATTATTACTATCAGTTAAATTATCATTATTTTTCTCTTCCTTTTGTTTTGCTTTACTATCAGTCAGTCATTTAGATTATTAAAAAGCTTTTGTCATTCTGTTCCTAATACACCTATGCACAAACTGTGAGTTTGGGATTATGTTTTTATAAAATCATTTTCTTATCAATTATTTATAGCGCACCAATTCTGAATTCAATCTTTTTCTTTTTTCTTGCTTGTCTTTTTTTTCTTTCTAAAGTTAGAATGGCCATGTTTGCTTTAGTGATTACTAAAACCTTAATGGGGCTCATAATAATGAGTGCTCATAACCTTTTTTTTTTTTTACTAACTTTAGTAGATAATTTATTTTTATCTTGACTTGTGAAATCTTTTATCTTTTTTTATTAACAGCATTTTTTTTTTTTTTGGATTATGAATCAATACGAAATATTTTGAAAGTTTTATTGAAATATCTTTCATTTGTTTCTGAAGTTCTGGCAATATATATTTCTAGTTTAAGTCGATTTCTCTTTTAAATATGCATTTTTTTTTCATTTCTATTTTTTGATTGTTGTCTTCGTTATTATTAATGTGTCAAAGTATTTTTGTTGTCTCAAAAAATTTCAATATGGTCACCTGACACTCAATAAGTTTTAACAGAAAGATTTCTATGTTAACCATTATTCTGTGTAACTATATTCGATAAAATTAAAGTAAGAATTATTCAAATAAAACTTACCCAATTTGAAAATATCCTTGATCATTAAATGGGATATGAGTATTGCGATATTTAATAAATTTAGTTGTTTAAAAATATTGCAATGGTTTAAAAGATAACTGCATAAATAAATAATGGTAATTGCTAAGTCTTGTTTGTATAAATTAGAAACAAATGAAATATAAAAAATAATCTGAAGCATATGCTTTGCTAAAAGGCAGTCTTACTCTTGTTTAAAAAAGAAAGCCTATTTTTAAAAATTGAGTATCATATTTGTTTTAACGTATGACCCTAATTAAAAGCAAAACAATCGTTGCACAATTATGTGCAACGAAACATAAGTGAAAATATATATATAAAATTATTAATATATTAGATGAAAAATGAAAATTAGTGAAATTAAAAATATGTTAATGGAAAAGGCTGTGCATATGATAAGAGATTAAGTCATAGATTATTAAATATTGGGAGTTGGAGAGTGGAAAAATAATAAGTGATAAAAAAAAAAGTATAGTGAGACCAAAAGTTTGAAATATTAATGGAGAAGAGATGGAAATGATTTACTAAAAGTCATGATGCAGTCTTGAAATTGAAATGGTAGTGTAAGATATGTTAAAAGAATGGTGAGTATATATATTCTAATTTCTAATATATGTTTAATCAACATACTTTTGGAAAGACAATATACAACTATACATACTTAACTCTATAAAAAAATTGAATTTAAAACTTGCAATGATGACATCTAAAAGATTATTTTTATATATATCTTGATTGGTGGATTATAATTGACCAATACTCATTGAAGCAGATGGTTGTCATTAATCTAGCAGATTAAAGAGGCACAAGAGAAATGTTCTACTAAAAAAAATTCTGTGGACCTCTTTAACAAAAAAAAAAGATTATTGAAAATGAATTTAAAAAACTCTTATCTAGTTGAAGTTATATTACACATTTAATGGAAATTTTTTTCTTTCATTTATTCTTGTGACTGACATTTTTTCATTATATTTATATCATTTTTTTGTATCATAAAGGCATAAAAAATTTAATATTGTGCATTAGCGTAGCATAATAAATTGTTGCTAGATTCCAGAACTGAGAGGCACTACACTTCTACCATTAAGATGATATTGGAAAACTTTATATGAATTACAATTTAACAATTATTTTTAAAAAACAATAGTAGTTTATTATACTTTTTCTTCCAACTTTTGAATGTAGAAATAATATTGTGAAGTATTTTATTATCTTCAAAGTTTTATTCTTGTGACTTTTTCAAGTATAAACAAGCTATAAATAAATTTTAACATATGTTTCATATGTTAGGTAGCATTAAAAAATGTACCATTTTTTAACCTCACATGATCGCCATTTCATATGCTTACACATGCTGTTAATAAAAAAGTACTAGAATCTTCATACAGTAGTGCCACCAAGTGCAAGCCTTCATAGTCAATGGATGCAGGAAGATTTGTGTATAAAATCTCTATCTAGTGCCTACTCATTTAACATCTCCAGACTAGTTTCTATCTTGTGGCTTTCGTCAATGAGGAGCCTTGGATTTTTAGAACATTGCATCTAGATCTTGGGATCTAATGCAACCCTTCAGCAGTCACTCTTTACCTATTTGGTTAAATATAAAGCTAGTATCCCAAGATGAAACCACCAAAATGTTTTCAATCCATGCTTTTTCACTTGTATGTTCATACAGATATGAAAATAGTTTAGCTTCTATACATTTTGGTGTTATTGGTTTTTCAAAAACCACAGTCACCATTATCCTATGGGCAGGATAGATATAAAACCATCAAAACATCACATGAACACCATTTCATAGGCTTACACATGCTGTTAATAAGAGTACCAAACTCTCCCTACAATAGTGCTACCAAGTGCAGGCTTTTATTATCAATGGATGTAGGAAGGTTTTTGTACATAAAATTTCTATCTAGTGGCCTACGAAGGCTTGCACTTGATGGCACTATTGTATGAAGAGTTTGGTACTCTTGTTAACAGCATGGGTAAGCACATAAAATGGTGATTGTGTGTTGTTTTGATAGTTTTATACCTATCCTGCCCATAAGATAATGGTGTATGTGGTTTTTTAAAAACCAAAGACACCGAAATGTATAGATGCTGAACTGAGTTCAGATCTATATGATTATACAAGCAAATGAGCTTGAGTTGGAAATATTATAGTGTTTTTACCTTAGACTCCTAACTTTATAGTTAACCAAATAGGTAAAAGGTGGCTGTTGGAGGTTTAAATTAGATCCTAAGATTTAGGTATAGTGCTTTCAAATCCAAGATGCCTTACTGATGAAAGCCACCAGCTAGAAACTAGTCTGGGGATGTTGGATGAGTAAGCACTAGATAGAGATTTTATGCTTAAAATCTGCTTGTATCCATTAATTAGGAAGGCTTGTAGTTGATGGCACTACTAAGTGCAAAGTTTAGTACTTTTATTATCATTTTTAACCTGTTTCATATAGTTGATTCACTGAGTTATGATAATCTTATATGAGATTTTGAAGTAATTAAAGCAAGAAAAGTAATATTTTAAATAAATAGTTGTTTTCAAATATAAATAATGTTAGCCATGTAAGTAATTTTTAAAATTTATTTATATCAATAAAAAAATTTGAAAGTTCCTGGTAACTTCATAAAATATTATCTACAAATTTTAATTAAATGTAGTATTTCTTGCATTTCTCTCAAAAATCTCCTCAGATCCCTGGTAATTACAATCATATTTATTTCATTGCAAGTGTCAAATAGGTTGTTGCATTACTGGTATTTTGTACAGCTGTTTTTAGTATTAATTTTGTTACATATAATATGTTAACAATATTTTGATAGTTAGGGAGAAAAGGTCATTCATTGCTGAGGACAATTTGATAGCATCTACTTGATGCAAATAATAACAAATAGCAAAAATAGGAATAGATCATTTGCCACTAGATAGAAGTATTTCTTTAATTATTTTCATATGTAAATCTACAATTTGTGCAGCTACTTAACAGAAAATTCTCACAAACACATCACAGACTTAAAGCTGTTTCACTAATTCTTTAATTATTGAACAAACTAAATACTGTATACATGTATGTGTGTGTGTGATATTCAAATCAATATATATATATTAAAATACAGTAAAATTCATATAAATTATAGTTATTTTATTAGAAGTACTTTTGACTACAAGATGTATAGTCGAAAGTACTTCTAATAAAATAACTATATATATATATATATATTGATTTGAATGTTATATATATTTTGGAAAAATACAGACATTAAACTTAATTTATTATATAAATATGCAATTTATATTAGGCAAAAACAAATACCTTCAAAATAATAGCATATTTAATTTCAACATTGTTATTTACACTCAAAATATATTTCATTTTCTAGAAATATTTCTATTGCAAATTTCTAAGAAATGAGCTGCATACAATTACTGTAACAATAAGTAAATTACTATTCTAAATGATAAAAATTTATCATTTCATCAATGCTCGCCCCTTTTTTAAAATCTGATCAATCCCCATTCGAATTTGGACAAGAATAATGCACACTAGCCATATGCAGAAATCAACATTATATTTTAGCGGTTTTTTTTTTCTTGTTTTACTATTAAATTTCAATGTAGGTGTGATATATCTTTCAATTTTAAATAAAAAGGAAGAAATTTAAAGATGGTCAAATCTTTTATGCTATACAATTTTTGTAACTATCAAAAGATTCTTCATAATTTCATTTACTTATTTATTTTTTACAGAAATTAAATATTTAAGTTGAATTTTTTGACAAATTTTAATTTTTTTAAAATATTTCAATAACTCAAAAAATAATTCAGTTTTGAAGATGCTATTTAAAGAGCTTCTAATTTAAATTGTTACATTTTCATTTACCATTGTCAAACTTTCTCCACTCACAACTTTGACGTCATCCATTTTAGATATGGAAGTGTTTATTATATCTATAAGATATTACACACGGGAAAGAGAAAGGTTAATAACTCCGTGTGTGTAAAATAAATCAAAAATCAGATATTAATCTTTAACTGAGGTTTAAAGTTTATATCTGTGCTAGAGATACTCTCTAGTTTCGATAATGATTGGTAATAGTCATTATTGTATTTATCTGAAATGGATGGCGTCAATGTTGTGAGTGGAGAAAGTTTGACGATGGTAAATTAAAATGTAACAATTTACTCTAGAAAAATACTTTTCATATAATAAAGATATATATGAGAGATAGTGACCTGGGCCAACTGATGAGTGCTGGTTCAGCACAAAATGCATCTTGGGGGTCATTTGTCTTTTATTATATCTTTATGTAAGTGAATTTAAAAAGAATGGGGAAGTATGGGTGTATTTATTAATTCTTTTAATTTAACAAATCACAACCGGAATTGGTTCCATGCAATAAATGTGTCATAAAAAACCAACTTTTAGTAACTCAAGAAAAAGAAGAAAATTTCCAACTTAAAAATTATTTTAACTAGCAGTCAAAATATGATATGGAGAAAAATATAAATAATTTAGCAATAAGAGATTAGCTAAATTGTCAAATAAAATTTTGAAATTGCATAAGCAAGATAACTAACGAAAAAAAGTGTAGTATTTTGTGTAGATGTAAATGTTCATGAAGAAATATTTTACTGAATATGATTTGATGAAACCGTACACCCCAAAATGAAAATAGTCTAATAAATATAAGGGATTTAGATTTATTACTAATGATAAATTTCGATTATTGTCGTTTAAAATTGGACCTAAGCAAGAATTTTTTTTCCCTGAAAATGCAGATGGTAGATATTTCAAATAATTAAAAACAGCATTATAGTTGATTAATTTACTCAAAATTGGAAATGCAATATAATGCTTTTGTTGAATATTATATTCTGGAGATAAAATCACTTTAAATACATGTTTTATAAATAATTTGATAAGTAAAGAAATCTTCAAGATTAAAAGCATGTAAATATTATTCATATAAATTTGGCATGAATTATTAAAATGTCTTAATTTACATAGCATTTCTTGATTATACAATTGAAGTTAATATATCAAAAGAAACTGAGTTCATAAAATTATAGCTGTTGTTTTATTTAAACTAATAATAACTTCCCATTGAGAGAAATCTCGTGAAAAAACAGGAAAGCTAACTATTAATTAAATGTTGTCAAACTGATCACATTTAAACAAGATTAAAACATATGAAAAAGAAAACAGTGCAGTATTTAGATCTTAAATTTCAGCAACAATTTGTTGGCTTTAAGTAATAAAATGTTTAATAAAATTAAAATTCATATAAAATCGTCCAGATATTGCAGTATTCAAATGAAATGGACACTTGATATTTTCTACACAGAAAAAACATCAATAATAAATAATTAGATATATATTTTTTACAGACAAGAAATTAATTGATAATAAATCATTAAATAGGGTTTACTGAAATATCCCATGCAACTAGCAAACATGCTTTTGGAAAAATTAATTGGATTAAATTTTAATATTCTATGTTGTTAAAATCTATCACAGTTGTAAGGTAAATAACATGAGGGATGAATATAAAGACATATAGTCTAGATTAATTATTTTAAGTAATCACAATTTTTGTACTTAATTATCACAATTTTTAATTTTAAATAAGTTGTGTTGTGCTTCTAACAGTAAATAGTATTTAAAAAAGTCTTGGAATAATGCAATTGCTTATGCTTTTATGGAAAATATGGGAAATTAAAAAAAAAAGCATGTAAAGATAACATTTATTCTATTGTATGTTTTTATTGGAAAGCCAAAATTGAATCAATTAAAGCTGTCTATAAGCAATTTGAATAAGCATGCAGAGTTCTAAAATATTTTATTAGTAGAAATAATGATAATGCAATTGTCATTCCTATTAAATGTGGTAATATGTTGAACTATTTCCTTTATCTATCATTAAATGTTGAGTGTACAGAAAATTTTAAACTTTATTTAAACTTTACAAATACAAACAACTTCTTACCAATAACACACAAATAAACAACACATATTAATAATTACACAACCTTTTGAGTATTATTCTTCATTATCTTTCAGATAATGCTGTCCTGGCCAGTGACAATATTAGCATGGAGTCAAACTTACACTTTTAGTTTCTTGAATATTGAATTTTAATACAACACTCTAACCAACTGAGCTATTATGTCAAATGTAACAGTTAATATAAATTTTATATACTTATAAAGCTGGTTTAAAGCCTAATTCCTTCAATTTAGTTTTGATATACTTTTTTCTAAAAATTAGGTTAATTAGAAGGTTCCAAATATTATATATTATCACACTGGTTGACTTAGAGGATTATTTGCCACTATCATATGAACAGCTTTTTTCAATTTTCTTCTTTGCACCTTTTTCTCTCTATCTAATATTTTTGTATTTTCCTAATTGAACATATGTTCATTAGTACATATATTGTTTGCTACTGCAGAGACATCTTTTATTCTCTTTTAACAATTAGTTTGTGTTTTTTCAATCACTGTATATATTAGTAAATGGAAAATACAAAAATATTGAATAGAAAGAAAAAGATACAAAGAAGACAATTCAAAGAAGCTTCTCATATGACAAAGGCAAATAATCTTATAAATCAACTCAGTGTGGCAATACATAATATTTGGAAACTTTTAATTAACTCCATTCTTAGAAAAAAGTATTTAAATAAAAAATTGATGGAATCAGGGGGATTTGAACCAACCCTCATATATAAATATATGAAAGTTCTATTAATGATTGCTCTTGGAAGAATAGTTCAGTTGGTTAGAGTGTTGCCTTAAAATTCAAATATTCAAGAAATTCAAAAATCTAAAAGTGTAAATTTAACTCATATTTATGTCACTGATCAGGCCAGAAATACCTAAAGTAGAGTGGAGAATAATTTTATTTGAAACCTTGTGTAATTACTAATCTGTGTTGTCTATTTGTGTGATATTACTAACTAGTTGTTTGTATTTGAAAAGTTTACATAAAGTTTAATTTTTTATATACATTCAACATTTAATGATAGATTATGGAAATAGTCTAACATATTTTCACATCTAATATACCATTATCACAAACCTTCCAGCAATTTCAGGTGATTTCATTCCTATTAAGTTTCACCCTATGATTTACTGTACTATCTAAAATAAATTAACAAATTATTACAAATCAAAACAATTTGATACAATTCAGCGTTGAATTTAATAAATGATATTAAAAGGGAACTATTAAATTTAAAGCTGTAATTTGTAATTAGTTTTCCTTAAAAATGGTTTAGGAAAAAAGAAAATATTATTTTCTGATTGCCAGAAAAAAAATGGACATTGTGATTAATATATTAATTTAAGAAGCAAATGTACAAATAAAATTTTGAAAATATTTTTAAAATTATTTCAAATTATTAATATTTTTATAAAGCGCAGATGGTATTGAAATTTAAATTGAGAGAGTGCAAACTTCTCAAGCGCTTGTGACTATTAGTAACCAATCAGATCTTAAGCACTGGGACAGAGAATTTAACAAGAAAAGAGTGAACTTAAGATCTGATTGGTTACTAATAGTCACAAGCGCTTGAGAAGTTTGCACTCTCTCAATTTAATTTTCAAATTATTAATTAATTATGCCTATAAAAATATTAGAAAACAAAAAAACTTGCCAGATCTCTACACTTCATGAATGATAAGAAGATTTTATTCAAAGAATACTAAAGCGTAAACTATGGCCAAGATATATTGCAATAAATATTAGATAAAACTTATTATATATTTTTTTCTGAATATACTAATTGTAATAAGAATTTTTTTCACATTTTCTGTAACATATTTAAGTGACAATATTCTTTTAGTAAATAAAAGGTTATTAAAAATTGTCATACAATCTATGAGAATCAGTCCAATGCATAAGCTATGTGGATGGTCAAAAATATTGTGAGAAACTGTGATTTACCCAATGTTACTACTGAAATAATTATAACAATAAACAACCACTCATAATGAATAAACCAAGAAAAAAAAAAAAGAGAGAGGAAAAAACTATTTTAGAAATGAGCTTTGTGATAGCTACCCAAACCAATATGTAAACCACAAATATATCCATGTATAGAACATGCTATCAGCAGAAAATATTTTCCCAAAATTTTTTAACAATATGTCTAATTGTAGTTCTCTAATGTACTCTATTTTCTGTCATATCTTACGAATGAAAACAATTGTTATTGCACTAGAATATTTTTGGGTTAATTTTTATAATGTAGATGGGGTCTACTGCTCCCACAAAAATCATGCTCAAATTTATCATAAAAAATATTTTATGAAGTCTTACATGGTTCATTTGTTTCACATATCTAATCCAATGAAGATATGCTTTTACAACAATAAACTCTAGTATCATATTGAGAAACTTGAAAAATATATTAATTGGTTTTATGATAATGCTATTGCTTTCTTAAAAATTTACAGAACATTCTTAAATGAAACTTCTTTAATGCCTTTTTATTATATCCATAGAATGTCTAAGTTTCACTGCCATACAATAAATTAGAAAAGTGACAGCTATTTGCAGTAGCTATTTTTCTATGAGAAAATATTCTTAATTTTTAACTTGCTAAAAGCAGCAGAAGCCTATTGTAGTTTGTGTTTAAACTCAATATCTAAATTCCATATTTTTGCTTATAAAACTACCAAGGTGTTTAATGTGATTTATATTTTCAAATTCATGACTATTCTAGTTAAATCTATGCTAAGATTTTTTCTTTTATCATGGGCTGATAAAGATTTGAACTTTTTGAACATTTATTAATACAAGTTGCATTCAAAGCATTAAGAGCATTCTGTAAATCATCTTTTAAATTGGAAAAAGTAGCACAATTATTGAATAATGTAAATCCAAAATTCAAAAAGATGAAGTTCTTAATTTTGTTTTATTCCAATATCAGCCTTTCAAGCTAATTGAGCACTCGCCTTTGAGAGTGTTAATAATATTTGCTTATTTACTCATAATTTTGTTTTAATAAATTCAAATTAAAAATTCTACTTCAAATCAGTACCATATCTTGGTCCTTGCTTCATTAAATTGTCTATAAACAATTCTAAAGATCTTTATCATAAATATTGAAAACTATGTTAAAGGAACTGCTACACATCCTATTTTAACTCCTATATTAATTTCAAATGCCTCAGATTTTCCACCTATAGTAACAACCCTCTCATTCCATCATGTAAAAGTTATATAATATGAATAAATTTTGGGGATCAATCAACTTCAAACAATGTCGTATCATTTATTTATTTCAGATACTTTTCTTGCATTTCTCTGGCCAAATATAGTGCTTCTTGATTCTCTGAATCACACTGATTTTCTGTTAATCACTTATCTATGATTGGAAATAATCTAGTCAACAAAATTTTTTAAAAAGTCATATTTTAAAATGTTAACTTCTTTATTTCTAGATTCGCTAATACGTTTACCGATAATCCGATTATCAAAGACCTGCTATCATGGATTATCTGAGTTTAAATCTATTTTCTTAGTCGTTTTTACACTTTTGTAAGTTTAGTTTCTTTGTTTAATAAGATAACTTTTTTAGTAACCCATTTACTAATTCATTTTCGACTTTAGCAAACTTTTTTATTAATTATTTAGTAATTAATAATTTCTATATTTTTCTTAGTGTAAAATCTATATTATAATACTATTTTTTTATTATGATATTTAACTAGATATTTTTACACACATACCATTAGCATATATTTAGTATTTATAAAAGTTATATTTGAATACAAGTATACTTTATACACTTGGACTTTAGATGTAATTATAAAGGATTTGAATACACAATTTCAAGTTCCCTATTAATTTAATTGTTTCCCTGATATTGGTATTTTTACTTAAATTTAAACTTTTTTATTTGAAATTTATCGGGGACTTATATCCAGGATTCTTTATAAAGAAGATAGTCCCTGAAAATATCAGTCACAATTTTTTCAATGAATTATGTCAACTCCTCCGCTTTATTAAAAAAGAAGAAGGGGGGGGGTGTTAGACATCAATATTTTAAATACTATATATATATATATCCAATAATTTTCTAATTATAATATTAAAATAGTACTAGTAAGTGAGTATGCACATATATATAGTTAATGGTTAAAATACCATTTAAATTTAAGACCATAAGAATTTAATAATTTAACTGTATGACAATTAGGATTTGTGTGTCTGTGTGTATAAGCGCGTATTAATTAATATGGCTATAAGCAGTACTGATATATTTACATAAAAATGTCATTATTCAAACAACATAAATTGGATAGATTTTCTTAGAATATTGCATGCAATGCATAATTGAAAAAGACAAGATCAAATTACGACTAATGGGAGAAAAAGGCAAGAAATGCTGAAATTTAAAATTATAATACTGCTGCGCTACTTAAAGCATAAAAGGTGTCTTCTTTCAGCAAGCAGGATGATTAAAATTTACCAGAGCAGTCAAAAGCCACTCAGCCTTTTTAACATTCAGGTTGAAATTAGTTTCAGATGAAACGTGTGATGAAGTTCTAAAGAACCTCTTATCATATTCTATCTTACTTTTCATTCACTGAACATATTTGCACAAGCGATATTTAATGTAAGTAAATAACAGTACAAATAAAGTTTTCAATATATATATCTTAAACAGATTTTATTATTATAATGTTTTTATATCTAAATATTTATCACTTATAGAAATGCAAATTTATTTTTTAAATAAATAAATAAAAAGTAAATGATATTCTTAATCAATAAGGAGTGCTACTTATAAATGTATTTATATATATGTATAGCAATATGCATTCCCAATACATACATATTGTTGGAATCATCGCAATATAAATTAAGTTAATCACAGGTTTTAAAATTCTTTATAAAAGATTAAAAACCATTGCTCATTATACCACTGATGATGATCTATTATTTTTCTTGCTTCATTACAGTAATATTATCAACTGATACTTTAAGAATAATAAAGTCTGCTTTATAAAATATCAATTAACAAAATTTGTTATACAAACAAACACACAGAATGAATATTTTTTATTAGTCATTCATTAAACTAGAGAATATCCACTTAATAAATAATATTTCTGTAATATAATTTCCCCTCCCGCAACTCTCATGCATAATAAGACAATTGACGAGTGTTGTTTTAGTACGAAATGTTTACTTTGGGTAACATACATCTTTTTCACATCTTTGGTCATATATTAATGCTTACACTTCTCTAAAAGATATAAAAAGAAGATAGAAATCAGTTCTTACCTTGCATGAGAGTGTGGTAGTGAAAATAAATATATAGAAATATTATTCATTAAATGGATAATCTCTAGTCTAATGAATGACTAATAAAATTAATATGCTTCTATTAAGAGGTTTGTTGCAAACTTGTGAGGACAGCAAATTTGAGACTTATTAAATTATAGTAATTTGCTATATATATATACTGAACAATAATAAAGATGTGTGTAAGAAATTGTGATTTGGGACATCTGATGAGTGCTGATTCATCATGAAATAGATATCTTGAAAATAATACATCTTTTTCACAGTTTTTGGTCATATGTTTATGATTACATTCCTCCACAATATATTAAAAGTGGATAGAAACCAGTCCCTAGTTATATAATGAAAATTATACTACAGAGATATTATTCATTTAATGAATAATCTTTAGTCTAATAATCTTAGTCTAATGAATGGCTAATAAAATTGTTAATATGCTTCTATTAAGAAGTTTGTGCCAAGGTTATGAGAGCAGAAAATTCGAGGCTTATTAAACTATAGTAATTTTATATATATATACTGAACAATGATAAAGATATTTGTAAGAAATTGTGATTTGGGCCAACTGATGAGTGCTAGTTCATCATGAAATGTGTATCATGGAAATCATATATCTTTTTCACATGTTTTTAGTTATATGTTTATGATTACACCCCTCCACAATATGTTAAAAAAGGATAGAAACTAGTCCCTATTCTTTGTGGGAGTGGTGTAATGAACATTATATTACATAGATATTAAGCACACAAAATGTTTATTAAAACAAAATAAAAAATAGCAAGAGTAAGCACATTTTTTTTGTATTATATAATTAAAACACAAATTTGATTTGGTTATTTCATTTTTCTTTTAATCAACAAACACATTATTCATAATGTAGAAGGAATTGTGTTATATATCTCAATAAAGTTCAGATTCAAATGTTTACCACTTCTAATTTACTTCATTAATGCACATTCACAAAATTTTATCCTTAATATCTGAAGGAATTGAGCTTTATATAAACTGTAATGCTTAAAAATTTGGATGGATGCTATTTGTTGTCATTTTGGTTTAGTGCACAGCTAGAATGGTCCACTACATGAGTTAAATATATTAAGTTAAAACAGCTTTTAAATATTCCTTATAGGGCAAAAGTTTTTCCAACAATTCTCAAAAAAAGATCAAAATATTACTCAGAAAGTTTTTCAGATGTGAAGATTTTAATGTTTTTCATACTTGTTTTACAAATTTATCTAAGAATGTCTATATATCCATTTATTGACCTATTTTGAATGGCTATTTATATTGGTTATGAGACAGATAACTGAAAAAAAAGTTCTGTTTGGAATGTGAACAGTTTTTAAATTTTACTTGGCCCAGATTCATACTTGAGGTTATAGATATAACAGAAATGTTTATTATCTTTGTGTCATGAAGCCTTTCCCAGTTTACATTTATAAATGGATTCATTTTAGTTGTAAAGTGAATCTAATAATAACTGTGATTTTAGTGTTAATATAAACAACATGTGGAAAGTTTTTTTTTGGTTTTCATGATTATATATATATATATATATATATGTATATATATATATATTGTAACTTAACAATTATTGAGCCATTGCATTTTTTAACAAGTAGTAGCTATTATAACATTTCATCCCTTGGTAATCAATTTAAATTAATCATTGTAACTATAAATAAATATGAGACTACTAGAATCCATTGTAAGTAAAATTATTAATGAGGGAATGGCATAGTAACCAAATATTAATGACAGATTGGCATTGTAGCCAAAACATAAGATCAAAATGCTTATCTCAAACATATTAAGGAGACTAATAAGTTGTAACTATAATAGTCATTGAAATTAAGTAATGATTAAAATCAGTTAAATATTAATTATCCTCCAAAATATCAATCAAAATATTTAAGGCTTAATTCAACTTCTACTTAAGATTTTTAAATATGTCATAATATCAATACTTAGGAACTAGCCATTTCAGCTATCTGGTATCTGGCCTATTTCAAACCCTAGTTAGGCAGCCATTGTATTCTCAATTAACAAGTAGAAACTATAAATAAATTATTAAGAACAAACTATTGTAACTCAGGAAATAACATCAATTGGGTGAGTACACTGGTAACTCAATAAAATATCTTCTCAATAAATCCAACAGTAGATTTTACCCACTCTTATCTCTTGGTTTAGATATCAAGTGCATATTTAAATGAATAACAAGTGAATATGGTCTAGCAGGGTGCCACTAGGTTATCTGAACCTAGACAAAGTTGTATCTTATAATCTTTTCACATGTACCAGGTTTGAACCCCTTTTTGGTACTTCATTTCTAACAAAAATGGAGGATTTTGCTTTTAGACCCATATCGCTGTATGCACTAATATTTAGGTAAACACAAAACATCCTTAAACTAAAGTGGTATATATAAAATTCATCAGACCAAAATCATCTCCTAGATCTTAACATAATAATTGTGTTTCAATATCTTTATAAGTTTTACTAGCTCATATTATACTATTAATTTATGATGGCAATTAACTCATCCTTGCAAGATGTAGATGATGGTATGGTGGTTATTATAATGATTTACAAATGTCAACTAAATACCATGAAATCACTTATTTATTTATGGCCTTTAAACATTTATCTAACTCATTAATTAAAACATGATGATGATGATGATAATGATAATGGTTTCAACTACAGCTTTAGTACCAAGCTTAACATCAAATTTAATTCTAAAAAATTCATAACTACTGGTTAATCTTAGTATATCTAATTGAAACTTAAACTATTAATATTCACCATTGATGATGAATGATCATCAACTAATAAAGAATACCCTTAATGAAATATATATGCCTCCTTTAATAAAACAAATTAACATTTATTATCACATTTCTAACATATACATACAATTTCTAGATAGACATGAAAATTTATATGACTAATAATAATAATAACAATAATTGACTATTTTGAAATCATAATATTAATTTTAAGTTCTTCCCATTCCCGTTAATGATATAATGTATATTAAATTGGATACAAAATTTGCTAAGATTTTCAATTCTCAAGAAAATATTTCACATAAAAAAATAAACACTCTTTTGGCACACATACTTTTATAATCTAACATGTAAAGTAGAATGATTAAGGAGAAAAATGTTAGTGGAATTGAAAGAACAAGATTCCCAGAAACAAGTTTTAAATTATTTCTCCCCCTCTCTTCTAAGCTTTGAGATCGCTATTCTTTAACTTAAAACAAAAATAATCTAATATCTTAATGATGCCTGTTATTATCACATTCACACATCCTCAAATACATGTAACAAGTTAATATATTACCATGTATGTGTGTGTTGAGCCCTTAGAAATAAAATATTATTTAAAAAACAAAATAATAATACAAAAAAAATCTTTTACATATTAACAAACATTTCATAATTTTAGATTAGATACAATAATACTCTTTAGAAAATAAACTTCATTAATAAGCGGGGTATAATAGTTTTATCATACACAAAAATTATTACTCAAGGTTATAGCTATTATTATTGAATAAAATTTTGGTTTCAATCGATTTTGGTTGTTTTAAAGTTCTGAGAAAAAAATATAAAACTTTACTGCTCAAATTTTTTACCAATAGCCTTTAATATCATAAAAGAAAATATATAATGAAAATTCATATTACCAGTCCCTTCTCATTTTGTGGAGGCTTCCAAGAGTTCAAACTTAGCTTGTTAAATGTCTATACTTTTGCAGCAAACAATTTCCACAGTTCACTGGAACAGTTTCTTTTCCTGAGGCTTATAATTATTTAATCATGATGGTGAGGTTATTTGCTTCACTGGGAATCATTTGAGCACTGGAACTGTTTCTTCCCCTCTGGTTAAGCATAATTCTTCTAATAAATGGAGTATATCAGTTGATCTCCCATTTATAATTTTTCTTGGGTTTAAATTCAGTCACTGGAATAACTGGACTAGCTGATTCAATACTTATTAGTAGAGTAATGATTTTCCTTCAGCCTTCAAATGCAGGTGAATGTTTTCTTCTATTTAAAACATCTTATTTCTCTCAATCAGTGGAAAGATGTAGAATTCACTTAAATCAGACAAACTCTATTCTTTTTTCCTTCCTATATAATATGTGGGCTCTATGATGGGTTATGGGATTGCCCCAAATGAGAAACACATAAAATTTTAACCCGTCATCCTTATATTTTCAATCTTCAAAAAACTTTATATTAAAAAAATGATTTTAAATGGATATTTGGCAGAAATAAAATGCTTGTCTTTTCCTAGTTCAAAATTTAAAAAATATCTTAA